>LLCD01000628.1:0-16237 GCA_001414355.1 Hymenoscyphus salicellus
CACTTCTGTGTTGGAGATACCTGAAGCATGTGATATATTCGCTAGCCCATGCTCTCCTCGCTGTTCTGTTTACCTACCTACATGAATGAGCTGACGAGAGCCTCAGCATCTTACGATCGCGCCAGGCCAACAATCACGCACTACCTTCCCTCCGAACTTCGAAAATACCTGCGACGGACTTTTCATGATTGTCTAAAAAAGGGTTTCTTGGTTTTGTCTGATCTTGATTTATTTCGCATTGCAGTTCAGGGTCACAAGGGAGTGTTTGCAAGGACCATTCCGGTATTTACAGGGAATCAAACAACCCCGCGCGGCTTCGGATTCTGTGTATTGACGAATCTGCGAATCTGCCAACAACCTCAGCATTCGAAGGGGCTCAGCTGTGGAGCGCAAGTTCAGTTTTTCCCTCTCGTTCCCTGATAATCAAATATTACCCTCGGTGCAACAATGGCGGACACTCTCTCCGATGCAGCTACTCCACCTCCAAATCTCCCAATACCTATCGAACGTTCTGACGCCATCACGATCGAACAACCGAATAAGTTAAAGGGGAAGGCAAAAATACTGCAAAGTCTGCAAAGGATATCGTCATCTCCTTCTCTTGCACAATTGGGCTCGAAGAGAATTAGAACCAATCCATATGGCGGAAGAGCAGCAGTTTCGAGCATTAGTTTGGCTTCAGGAAGCTCTCCACGAAATTATGACAACTCGTGCCCTTCTCAGTCAATCACGACTGGCTACTCTACCGCACCCACTACTCCGGGCATCGATTCTCCATTCTTGAGCAATTCATATGGTGGTTTTTCGGGTCGGAAGCGGGAACAAGGTTGTGGTTCACCAAGGGCATCCTCCACACCAACAAGTCCCATGTCAATGTCAGTACTTAGTCCATATTTGAGTGGAAATATGGCACCTTTCCCCGAAGATTCGGCAATTCCCGAGGTCATAGAAGACTACTTCACTTTACCAGTGGCGACTCGAAAACGAGAACGACGAATAAACTTCGACTTCTGGGGAGAAATGCCGCATGAAATTAAGCTGGCTGTTTTCGGATATCTTACGCCAAAGCAATTAGTACGGGCCTCGATTGTGAGCAAGACTTTTTACAAAGCATGCTTTGATGGACAACTCTGGACTTGTTTTGATGCCTCGGAATTTTACAAAGACATTCCGGCGGAATCTCTCTCTAAAATCATTGTTACCGCCGGACCATTTGTAAAGGACTTGAACTTACGAGGTTGCGTTCAAGTCGAGCATTATAAGCGGGCAGAAGTGGTTGTGAAGGCTTGCAAGAATCTCATCAATGCCACTCTCGAAGGCTGCCGGAACTTTCAACGTTCAACACTTCATAGTCTCTTGAAGAGCAACGAGAGGCTCGCCAATTTGAACCTTACTGGGCTGACAGCAGTTACGAATGGTACATGCAAGATCATTGCCCAATCATGTCCATCCTTGGAGATGTTTAATGTATCATGGTGTACCCACATGGATGCTCGTGGTATCAAAGCTGTTGTGCTTGGTTGCCCTAAATTAAAAGACCTTCGGGCAGGTGAAGTAAGAGGATTCAACAACATTGAACTAGCTCAAAGTATTTTCGAAACGAATGGCTTGGAGAAGTTGGTACTTAGCGGATGTACTGATCTGTCTGACGAAGCTCTGAAAGTTATGCTCGTTGGCCTGGATCCAGAAATTGATATCCTCACCGATCTGCCTCTCGTACCAGCACGAAGGCTGCAACATCTTGATATCAGTCGATGCAACCGATTAACCAGCGTTGGAGTCAAGACAATGGCCCACTTTGTTCCGGATCTGGAAGGTCTTCAGCTAAGTGGCTGCTCTGCATTAACTGATACTGCACTTATGGATCTTCTCAACACAACACCACGTCTCACCCACCTTGACCTCGAAGAACTTTCTGAACTCACAAACACCTTTTTAGCCGAACATCTCGCCAAAGCACCATGCGCTTCTAAATTAAAACATCTATCAATCAGTTATTGCGAGAACCTTGGCGACACTGGGATGCTACCTGTCATCCGTGCCTGCTCAAACCTTTATAGTGTTGACATGGATAATACCAAAATCAGCGACCTCGTTCTCGCCGAGGCAGCATCAATGATCAGAACGCGCTCCTCAAGAACAACCTGTTCTCGCTCCCGACCACAAGTCGGTCTCAAAATGGTCGTCTTCGATTGTCAAAATGTCACCTGGACCGGTATCCGTGAAGTTCTCTCCCGTAACTCCGAAGTTAGAAAACCAACCGGCACCCAAAAAGGAGCCACCTACCCAACCGAAATCATCTCGATGAAGTGTTTCTACGGCTGGCAAATGACGGTCGAGGAACACACCAAGCGAGTTCTGAAGGGTGACCTCCCTGCTGCTGGAAGACTTGAGAGGAAGTGGACCGAGTATATGATGGCCAATGAGGAGGCTGGTGCGGGAGGTGCTGGAGGTTGGTTTTCCCTGAGCTCTTTTTTCCCTTTTAGCGTGTTTTGGGAGGCTTGGGATTCGTTTTCGTCGGCGGATTTATTCGGGTGATCTTTGTTGTTTTGCTTTTGAAAAATGACAATACTGACTCCTTACACAGCTAGGAGGAGACGACGAAGAGCAAGAGAGGCGCAGATGCTTCATGCTGATGAGGAGGAGGGTGGGGCCGGTATGGGAGGGATTGGACGACGGCGTAGGGCGAGGAGCAATGGTTGTTCTATCATGTGAGGGGAGTTTTATGTGGCAAGGGTTGGTGATGGATGAGTGGTGATTTTATGGATTTTTGGACGTCATCTTTTTATTTATTTTCATGTTAGATTATTGATCCATGATGGGTGCACATGGCGTTTACTGGGCATGGAATATGGGACACCGGGGTTATTAGTAGATGATGGATAGTTGCCATACACTCCACTTGTGTTATTCTTCGGCCGATTTTTTCTTCTTCTTATTTATCGAGGGGCTCATCATGGTTTTTTGTCTTAGCGGGACTTTGGGGCATTAAATCGCTTTTCTGAGATGAGATAGATTATCATCGGCCTACTGGTGTGATGGGACTTTCACATACATCACTTTCAAGTCAAATTCCTCTTTCCGGTTGTGTTTTGCTTATGATAGATCGGTTGCTCGCGTTCGTTCGGTGGGGTAAACTGTTGTTTTTAGTGTAGACGCTGAATTATGGAAACAGAAGTCTGGGTCCTCCAACTGTAATGGGGGTTTGATCAACCGAGTATCAAGATAATTTGATTGGGCAACATACAATAAGGTGAAAGTTGTCGTCACTCGTGACTTTATATAGTGAATATCTTTGAAGTGAGCTAAGCGAATCGTTCTACGCGACCAGGCTGCCAACTCTCCGGCCGATCTCATCATTGATATTTTTTCTCCCGCACCACCTGTCAACTGATCAAGACCAACCCGCAAAGACACTCAATGTGATTCTTCGAAATGGCGCTCCGGACTTCCTACTCGGGGAGAAGCCCTGAGATGCCGTTCTTCACAGATCGTCAGGCCAAACTGTTGGAGAGCTTCTGCTGCAGAGATACAACATTGGAAAATTTAGTCCCCGTAATTTGTTCAATGGCAGCGAGAACTTGCGAAAGCTCGATTAGAGGCGGTTCTTTTGCGGATGAGTATGCACGAGGTATATTCGACCACTCCTGCTTTGAAGCCGATCTAACTTGTGCAAAGTCATTAAAACTGCTGCGCGGATCCTGAAAAAAGGCAAAAAAGACGGCGACGGAGGAATGAGAATTCTTCTCTTGAGCATACCAAGGCCGGTCATCGAGGCACTCTTCGACAACACGATTGGTTATATATATGTACATGATCCAGAGTTCGCGAGGCTCTTCTCCGAACGGAATGGCTGTGCCGGCGTGTATTTCAAAACCTTCGTCGTCGAGGAGACAAGAAAGGGATTGAGCATAAACCAGCTAGAGGGGCTTCGAGCAGTTATGAGACAGTATATTGATAGCAAGGGTATAGTCATCACCGAGAACTCCACGACACAAGAAATGGATGATGCTTTCGAAGCGGCGAAGACCGAGTATATTTCGAGCCTAGGCAAAGGCAAACACAACTTTTCCTATTTTCACGAGCAGACTAAGAGGGGTATTCGAAACCTTCTCCCGTGTCGTGTTCGTCATGGGGAAGACCAATAGGAAAGATTCATCCGCGAATTGGAAAAGCGTATTCGGAGGGATCTCGACGGAGATGGCGATATTCCTCAATTACAATCCCTCATCGAAGTACGGTGCACAGAAAGTCTTGCCGTGGGAACTTGTCAATACACGCTAGACGAACAACTTCCAAGCCACTTTTCGTTCGTGATTGGTTGCTCAGAAGCCATGGGTATTCCGTGTACACCGATCTCGTTGCCTGTGCTGGTGGTCTGGGATGCCAAAGACTTGGAATTGGCGGAAATTCTTGTCGTAGAGCTCGCATCGTCTCTAGTGGAGTATGGAGGAATTCGGACCGGTACCGTTGGCAAAACAAAACTCGATGAGCGGCGAAATATGGGGAAAGAAGTATATGACGTTTTCTATCGCTCTCGCTACCCTCAACAGAACACCGAGGCAGACATTGGAGTAATGAGAGAGCAGGAGGAGCTGATGAAATTGAGATACGAAAACAAGTTCCAAGAAAATGTTTTGCAATTTCTGGAGGGGGTATTGGAAGTGGAACGAAGAGGTTTTGAATTCGTTGCGGCCAAAGTTAAACAAAAGCATGGAGCGGATTCTCAAACTGTCTACTGTCTAGGACAATCGAAGGCTTCAGAAGAATGAAGAAGCCCAATATTTTGGTTCCTCTGAATAACCTCAATCTAGGCAGCGAGCGGATCACTTGCTCTGCAATATAGGTCTAAATACACCCCAAATAAACCAAGCTCTGAAAGCACGAACCAGATGATGAGGACAAGAAGAAAGGTATTTAGACACTTGATTCAACTCCTTTCCTCGAAATCCTCATCGTACCTAAAGCCTCTTCCCCATCAATCCAAACCTCCTGGATTCCCATCCCGTCTACATCCTCCCCAACAGCATCCAGCCTTAAAAACTCTACTTTCACCTCTCCACCCGCCGCATTTCTTAGCCCGGAATTCCTCACAATCCTCGCCACCTTACTTCTCTTTTCCACATCCCATTCTCTCCAAGAGTAATCCCCCAATCCCTCAACAAGAACCCACAAACACTCCAAACTCTCCCACATAATCCCCGTCCCAGGACCCAAACTATTCAGCGTCTCAATCTTCATACACAGCGTCCCCACCCTTCCAAATTTAATCCCCGTTTTCCCACCCCAAATACAAGCCGTCTTCACATCATGTAAAACCGGTCCCTCAGCCTCATCTAAAAACCACACATCCCTTCCCCTCTCCCAAAATACGCCATTCCCTTTGCCGGTATCTTCCAAAGCTACTTCATGCGAACAAGTAGTGAAAGTCTCCACATCTTTATCGTCTCTTCCCATTACTAACATTCGCCCTCCTTCTCCGTTGTGGAAGCCAGATGTGTAGAAGTTTAGTGCTACTTCTCGGGAGAGACTGCATACGTGAAGTAGAGGAGGGACGGGGAGACGGGAGAAGGTTATGTGGGGGTAGTTGTTACAGGGTTTTCGGAGGGGACGGAGGTAGTCTAGGTCGGATTTTAAAAGGTGGAAGGGAAGAAGACGGGGTGGAGTGGAGTGGTGGGCGAGGAGGAAGATTTGGATGCGGATTTCGGAGGGGAGGAGGGGGAAGGAGTGGAAGGTTTGAGGGGTTGACATTTTGAGGGTTAGGTAGGTGCGCTGCTAAGATAAGGTGTTGGAGGGAAGGGCTTTGGGTTTTGTCTCAGTCTTCTGGAGTAGTCAAATGAAGGTGGTCGTGTGCTTGAGAGCGAGTTGATAGAAATAAGGCTGAGGTTGAGCTGAGCTGTCATTCAGGGGGGAAAGGGCGGGCCGAAACTCGGAGGCGGGGTACTGGGGGTACTGGTGGCAGGTTCCACAATTATAAGTTACAATGAGGTGTTTAGAAGTATTTCAAATCCGCAGTAATGATACTATTTGAAGTATGGATTCATCGTCGGGGCTTGCTTTGGCTAAAGATCTTAGATTTTGTAGGGGGATTAATGGTAAAGGAAATTCGCTGAAGTCAACTCTTTGAACTTAAATTATACCCTCAAATACTCTTCAGGAAAAGCGTTTCATAGGAGATAGCACTATGAAATTGACTTATTTATAACGGAGTACTTCTCTAAAGCCATTATACCAGAATTTATTAAGTTGGTTTTGAAAACATAACGTCACTGACTGATTGCCTTTCAGTGAACTCTTCTCAGATTTAGAGACTAAAGGAATGAGTTGTTGAAATATTAATGGGCCACTTGATTCTCTCGAGCAGTGGTATAAACAAGGGACAAAATATACTACCTCCTTCTTGACTCCGCCTATTGAAATCTCCACCAGAGCGTGCAGGAATTCTCAACTGACCAGGAGTAGCTCACCTTTGCCTTTTCTTCCCCGTTCGTTCGACTAAGATTTGGAAAATCAACCTGTTTTCCTACATGACTAGAAAAATGATAATAATGTTGACATTGTTCTCCTAGAAGCGTTGGGACGGTTGTAGACGGGAAGACGTATAGTTCATGGATTACTCGTCACCCCTGGTGGTCAAGATGTTCAAGAAGAAATGAGTGAAACAAACTTCGGCACAGCATGAATATTGTTGAGTAAATATATCTCTAGGTTGTGTTATGTAGAACGTAAGACTTTTAGATTTTACTTCAAACGTTGACACTTATCAAATGTACGCCTTATGGTATCCTAGAATTCCAACAAGAGTGGCAATAACAAGTTTATGCAGAGGGTGATGTCAACCTCTAGTCATCGGCAAAGAATGAAATCCAAGAGCTTGCAGACACAAAGGCTCAAATTATGAACTGGTGTAATAAATATGAGTATAGTTTCTCACCAGGATGGAACTATCTGATACCTTTAGCGGGGACTCTTTACAACTTTCCGCTTTGGTTATGCGGATGCCGAATTTGTTGTCGATTTTTAGTCTGCTGTCGATATTTGCAAAATCTGGACATATAACCGATCGGAGAGTAGACTTGCTCGCCTCTGAGGTTCAAGATAGCTATTGAAGTTTCTCTCGGTCTTGCCTCCACCTGTGGTACAAAGATTACTTAACTCAGGACTGAAACTCTTACCAGCTAACCCCACTCTCAATGTGTATAATTGGTGATTGCCGCACTTGATAGGTAAACCGAGACCAGGATTCAGCCCGATCTTCAATTTCTGCTCACATCAAAAACTCACGAGGCACAAGGCTGGGGAAACAAGCCTCGTCATATCAGTGAGTATCTATGTTTAATGCACTTTCCCGTTATTCTATTGGTAATTCACTAGAAGAACCTCTTTCGACCAAGCCCAGATAGCCAAGCCAAAGTGTCACCAAGAATTTGAGATCTGAGATAGTTCAAGTATAATGATATGATCGATTTGGGTTTTAGCTCTAATGCGAATTTTAGATCCTAACAGCAGTTTGAGTTTTGACAGTAAATCTGTCATCTACATAACGATAATAAAAAGACATATACTATCCCATCAAAAATATCAGATTAGCCCTTTAGAAAGTGTGAAAAAATATAATATGTTTATTAAAAGGAAGTACGGTTTTATCTCCACAGTTAGAATCTTTCCTTGTATTATATTGTACGCCTACCTCGTTCCAAGGAGTAGCTTCAAGGTATTTTAGGTCGCTATCAAACATAATATGACTTGAGGAAAAATTATTTGTTTGTGAACGGTATAATTCTTGCCCTTGCCTCCAAATTTTGTGGATTTCCTAATAACAAATGTTTGTTATTCAAACCTATCGAATACAACTTCAAAACCGTGATGGGATTTGACGTATGGATTTGGAAACTCCATTTTCGTCAAGATTAGTAATTACCTCATAGAGATCGCTGTGGTTTCTTCTATCAAGGACTTTCTAGGGACCTTCGCACTGCACATGATCGGTCATTCGAATGAAGCAAAAATGTTCGAGGCATCTGCAAGTTTATATATAATTTTCCCCTCGTACCTGTCTGCTATGGCGGGAAAAAGACAGAAAGATCGAGATACGTGTCTCGCGGGTGAATAGTGCTCTCAAAATTCAAACGAAGAACAGAAAGAACTTTGTGAAAGAAGGCGGCAGATGTAAATGGAGGATTTGTGCGGAATTGAGATTCAATACCAACATTACCACAGACTTTTGGCCTTGAATGAATTCGACAGTAAGCCATAAAACGGCAATAGATGAAGTAAAACCCAGTCTAAACTCAAAGTCCAGATGATTCGAAGTAAACGGAAAACCTAACATATCTAAGATATTACCTCGGTTCAGTGAGAAACCACCCACTGACGGTCCTGGGTCTCTACGTCCCGTATGTTCAGTTGCTAGGATTCTGTGTCAATTCTTACCCCTTTCTTTACTGTACTCATCTTGCTTGAACCTGCAGTGAATCTTGGGCGGACAAGTCTTGGAGGATCTGTCAAGTGAGGGAGCGGATGGCAAATGCCCAAAACGTCTCGTCTAACTTTTTACTTTATTACGCTTTGGATGAGAAACAGTGCGATGTGATTGCGCAGCAGAAAACCCGCGTCTAAATAAGTGGAATTTTGCTCAAGTAATAGTATTTGCATTGCAAAGTAAGCTTGCTATCAATATGTTCCATCAAGTCAACATTCCACATTAAGATGACCTCCCTCACTCCCCTTCCAAAAGTCTCCTCACAATAGCAACCACTAACCATCTTTTCCTAGCCGTAACATCCTTATCCTCCTCTCCCCGATCAACTCTCCACTCTCTTTCACTCCCCTCGGCATTCCTCTCCCAGATCCTCTCAACCACCAATCCATTCTCCCTCATACCCACCGGATCAAAGAAAGGAGCCATCTTCGCCCTCCCAGTATGGAAACCCGCGATAACATAAGCGAGACCCCCAGAGTTAGGTGTATAAGGATGTTGCTCCGAAGGTGGAAGATGCGAAGTCTCATCATTCTTCTGAGTAGAAGGAGCAACTGCGGGTGCCACAAACCAGGCTATACTTTTTCTGAGATTCGAATGCTGCCAAGGCATCCACAAACAGTCCGCTACAAGAACCCTCTCAAAAGCCCCTTTATTCTGGGTAGCAAACTCGTTCTCAAGAACCCCCCATTCATGGCCTTCAACACCGATACTTCCCTTACCACCTTCTTTAAAGTCCTTCCCCTTTCCTTCCTTTCTATTCACCAGGTTCTCGGATACGTTGTTTCGGATGTTTATCAGTACTTCTTCAGCTGGATAATCTGTGATCACTGTTCGACTTGCTCCTGTGAGGTTTGCTAACATACCCGCCAGTCCAGTACCGGCGCCTAATTCGATGACTGATTTGGAATCAGAAGAGAAAAGGGGGAAAGGCCCTTCTTCTAGGTATTCGGCTAGGAGAACGGACGCGTTCCAGAGGAAGTGTGAGAATAATGTTCGGGAGGTTTCGGTGAGGGGATTTGCGAGGGAGAGAGTGACCGGACCAAACAGAGGTGACATGTAAGTCGGTGAGGTTGTGGAGTCGCCGTGTTGGTTTTGGATACTGGAGGGAGGTATTTAGTATGTGCTTATGAGGGGAGAGATAGGGGAAGTGAAGTGGTGAAAAGAACTGAGGGCAGCAAAGCGAAATTGAGAAGAAAAGAGACGAAAGATTAAAGTTAACCACTGGATACTCCGAAATCCGAAAACAAGAATCAGATGAAAATGAAATAAAAAGCACAATGACTTGGTTCCCGTCTTGTTCAGTTCACGAGGGTGTGTACTCGAGGTCACTCGAAATCGCTCCTTCCTCAACATTGCTTTGGATCGCCATGACCAGAACAGGAAGGAACGACACCCCCCACGCCAGCCAAAGACAACAACCAAACTCAAATCCCCCTTACAACAAGACAAAAATAACCCTCGCCCTGCACCTCATCTCACCCCACCCAAGAAACACAACCCAAAAGCCAACAAAAAATTCAAAAACCCAAGCAAAACTAAAACAATAAAAAGAAGGAAAGAAAATTCACCCACTCATCAGGAAAAATAACCGCCAAACTACTACTCAAAATATCTTCTGGGGTCTGTTCCATATCTCCCGGAAGATGAATCTTATCCGTCAACATACCCCCCATCTCGACGGCTTATCGTCTCAAGTACCGCACAAGTACAGCCGCTGCTTTCCGTGCGTGAGATAATAAGACCCTGAGGCTGTAGGATGTGGGATGTGAGATGTGAAATATGAGATGTGAAATATGAGATGTGAAGAGTTGTGTGAGTTTGCCGAGGATAAGAGGTGGGCAGACTTGTGTCGTGTGTCGTCGAGAGTTGAGGACGGACAGAGGTGGTGAGTTGAGGTGAGTTGAGGTCTTATCTCAGGGAGTCTTATAGGTATCTTGGGAGATGCTGCTTTACCCGAACTAGGATTTATCGAAGAGGAGGTGTTGTTATGAGGCTCAAGACAATATCTCCGACTCAAAGATTACCCCTCCAAAATTTTCTTGGTGGGGGTGGGGTCAAAATTCTGCGACTTCACGTCGCCGCTTTATTAGGATCTCGCGGCCCCCACGAAATCCCGAAATATAGAATGTCCGACGGGTACCTACTTAGCCTCTCATCAGGGGTTCAAGATTTCAACGACAAACACTTGAGAATAATTTGTGTTCAATTTTCACATGTCTATCATGTTTGATTTAGTTAATCTAACTACCACGGATGTCTTCCCCAAAAATACCGCAAGTGTCTCTTCCAAGGAAATGGAAACTTTTTATCTTGATAACAAGGCCAAGTATGTAAAAAGAACTTGGGAAGAAAAAATATATGCAAACTAATGTATTAACCCTGCCTAAAAAGATAGGTACTGTCTTATTTGTGAATCCCCCAAAACAAGAAATCTTCTTGTCATAAAAATGACCGTCGGGCGCACGCAAATGTACAAAAGCCCAAAAAATTCCCAAATAAAAAAACGCCATAATAGGTATCGTGATCCACCGTCTATACGCCCAGTCTCCTTGCGCCAGGCCAATTCAAAAATTTAGTTATCCAATATAACAGTCTATCGCAAAAAGTCATCAAATAAAGATTTCCAAACGGAAATCTTAAACAGCTTCTGCTCTTCTCCCCACAAACTCTACACTTGTTCCCGTGCATCCGCCCTGTCGTCTCATTTTAGTTCTCGCTCGTGCATTCTCCCCATCAGTCGAGGAGCCGAAACTGGGTGTTCGTGATATTTCTGAAGCACTTCTTTTGAGAGATGGTGACCACGGAGGAACAATATCGCCAGCTGCTGGCTTATCCGTCGTTCCACTGGGATGTCCCGTTCCACTCGTCTCTAAATCTAGAAAGGGATCACGAATCCATGCAGCTTCTAGTCCTGGAACGAAGGGGTCGACATCTCGAATTTCATCCCATGATAAAGTATCATTTGACATGGCGATGTACAAGTCTTGGATCTTGCCTGATGGATCAACGACCGCGCAGTTCTTTTGCAGGAATTCTTTATCGTAGTCCATTCCAAGCAGGTGATCGTCGAGTTGGCGTAGCATTGGGAGGCCGAGAAGATTCTTTGCGTCACAGATTCGAGCTACGAGAGGTTGCCATTCTCGACCAAGGAGGATCTTTGAAAATGCCTCACTGACGGCGTTCTTGAATGATAAGCTGTCTGAGTCTGGGATGACGACTACTTGATGAAGTCCACGGGATAAGCATCGTTTGTACGCCGCCGTGTCTTTCTCAAATGGAAATGGTTGTGTGTATTTGGGTAAAAGAGAAACATGAACAGTCCAGGCTGATGGGTCCGCTCCGACGGAGGAAACCCGTGATCTGAAAGATTCCACATGTTGGTCGGCCTCGAGATATTGAGGCGTCTTGTCTCCATCGGATGATGACTGGGGACGCTCTTCCGTTCTGGAACCATCATCGCCGGGTGTTGATGGTGGTGTTGAGGCTTTTCTTCGGCGGGGTAGAGAAGTCGATATTGAACTTTCCAAGAGCTCGACTCTTTCCTCTACACGTATCGATGCATGGTCCACCTCAATCAACTGGTTACGCATTCTCTGAGAGTCATCGACGAGACCTTCAATGCTGTCCTGGAAATACGGCATCCTTTTGTTCAATATTCCAACATGGTGCCAAAGCCCACTCATGTCGCGATATACACCTTTGAACCCAGCCTCCGCATCTGCCTTATTTTTGTCCAGCAATTCCTCCGTCTGAGTTTGTCTCTCCAATCTCTGTTGTTTTTCCAATTCCAATTGTGTTCTCAACAAGACGACTTGCGCTTTCAAATCCTCCATCTCTTGTTTTCCCCCCACCCCCGTTTCCTTTTCCACCGTATGGTAGCAGGCCAGGTGCCCGCAATCGCAGGTACTGCCAGGTATGGATCGATTCAAGGCAAAGCCCACGCAGGCACATCGCATACCTTGGTGTTCGGGGTGGAGTAAGATGTATCGGCAATCGCCCTTTGGTAATTCGACATCGGCTCGCGCCTTTTCACGGCGAGGAGGCGAGAACATGCTCAGAGTAGCCAGTTTGACCGAAAGGATGCCCCCAAAGTAGTGCAGCTAGAGGCATGAAGCAACAAGAGGTAAGGACAGACAAAAGTTGAAGGGGAAGTGGAGGAGGCAAGAGGCAGGAGGCAGGAGGCAAGAGGCAGAAAGGGAGGAAGGGCGAGGTGACGAGTGTATATTTGGGAGTTCTGAAGTGTTGGGGTGGGATAGATGGATTTTCCGGGGTCCAGAGTTTATAGGGGGATAGCGGGCCAAGGAATTTTTGGTATCGGAGGGTTCACGGCGGGTTGGCCTGCAGGGCTGGTCTCATCTGGATAAGGATGAGACTGGAGTGAAGGGGAGGGAGTGGGTATGATGTATAGTCGTACCGCTATGTGTACGGAGTACTTGCAGTTCTGGGCGTTGAGAATGACTAGATATGGACCCAGAGCGAGCTGGGCGGGAGATGTAGCAGGAGCAGCTTGAACTGCAAGTTTATCAGCGAGAAGCGTGGCACGTACAAGTAGGGACGAGCAGGAGGAGCAGCGCAGCCGGTTGCCCGCTGCGCTGGTACTTCTGAAATTGTGCAATCGACAGCAATGGTCCCCCAATGCTGGGCCTGCTGCTGAATGCTGGTTCAGGCATGGGCATGTTGGATGAACCTAGTCCCCAGTCTGTTTAGGACCTGGCTGGCAGTTGAGTAAATGGCACACGGGTGTGGAGGCAGGCAGAGCGGAGTGGGATCAACAGAAGCAAAGCACAAAACTCTGGTGCTGGGTGTTGCAAGTTTTGCGTGGAGAGAGAGAGAGGGTTGTGTGGGGGGCAATCGCATGAGTTCGGAGGAATCCTCCCTCTGCGCTGCTGTGGCATGTGTTGAAGGGGACAGGCTCTGGTTGGGGGACAAGCGATAGAAATAGAGGGTTACATGGGTTACTCGAAAGGGATTGGGCAGAGATAAGAGCCCATAGCAGAGCCTTTGCAGTGCAGAAACAGCGCAACGTCCACCAAGACACAGCGCGAGACCTGGAGCCGAGAAGCTTGGGCAATTCTTGCAGTAGCGCTGGCCTGTAAAAGTGTTAACCCGTGCTAGCCTTCGAGCTATTAACCTAGTCTAGGTTCGGTAGCACACCCAAGTCACATACGTCCGGCTACCTCAACAAAACCATACATATACATAACTGGTCTGGCTATTACCATACTTACAAGCTGTTCTACAGGATCAACATGCGTAAATGCATCATCATCTTTAAATACCATCTGTCTCAAACGCAACGCAAAGAACCCTGAATCTCACCAACTCACGCACTTCCAAGTCCAGCACGCTGTGCTCCTCTCCGTCCTACGTCGTACAAACCTGCTCTAACTTCTTACCTCTTCTAAGATCTTGCTTCCTTCGACTTCATACCTTATCACCTCCTTGTGTTTGGCTTTTTCTACGTTAGGTAAAAACTCACATGTCTCCCTCCGTTCAACGGAAGCATACCCCCACTATCGTCCACTATCCCACGTCGTCTATCCATTACCCCAACGGTTCTACGAGATCCATATCGAGACCCCTCTCTCCCCGGAGTATGTACCGGAGCTACCGGACAGGCATGTACTAGTACTTCTGTAGTACCTCCAATTAGCTATTGGCTACTGCTAGCCGACGGTACCGGTACTTGCTGTCTCATACGGAGAAGTACTTCTACGGAGAGTACGGACAAGTGGAAAAAGCTAGGTAGGTTGATCTGCATGTCAATTTTCTCTCATCCTCTGTCAACAATGGATGGGGAGACGTATCAATGGGTGCGTACCTGCCTCAGCTGAGTACCTCGTTGCCTTGTCTTGTACTACTTTACTACCACCTGCTGCTTGAGAGAGCGGGACGAACCGCTCTGCACCCTGTTCTTGATATGGAAACACTTCGCGACATCCAACAAGATGCTGGGCCTAGCAATAGTCAAAGTTGACCCCAAGGGTTGAATATCGGTATGAAGTGTTGTCCTATCAATTCAACGAGACATCTGTTGACCATGAGGTCTGGCCATTTTAATCTATTCAACGCGTGTTTTATTCAATTTCACAAATAGGCATCAGACATTGCCTTCCTAGCTTGTTTTTGTTTGGTATTAATTCCCTGGCATTGCAATATCACGGCAAGTGCCGCAAGTAGAGTGGTATCTCAATGACGAGATCAACAGAATTTCCTGCGAGACCTTAAAAACCAGTCTTGCTCAAATTCAGCACGAAAATTCGAATACCACTTGCGCGATCACGCCTTGATATTTCTTTCGATGATTGTTGGATTTGCGCCGTTGCGGTCAGATCGGAACCTTGTCGTTACCCATCCCGTGCATGAGATTCTGTCCATTATGCTATAGAGATCTCCCGTGGCGTCATCATCTTGTTCAGCGGAAAGATACCAAGTGTCCGGAAAGTGACAAGGTCACTCGTTCATTCGTATCCTGTGCAGTCACGTCTCTTACATTTTCCTAGAGTCGCGATGATGTCTTGAAATTCCATTGAGCACGTTTTTTTTGTTTTGTTTTTTTACTTGAAATTTTCAATACAGCATGCGAGGTTCATTGAACCGAAAAATCGGGATGTGACCAGCAAAGATAAGAGGGTTGTACGGAGTAATATAAGCATGTAGTACATATTAGCGGTAACGCGATGTCGAATTGGAAGGCATTGTGTATCAATCCTGTCAATGCTGTGGACCATGAAGCCCTGATTGTTTTGGTCTTTCTGCCTTATCAATTGTCGCAACGACCCCAAGGCTTGCGCATTGTGAAGCTACAGAAACCCCACGGTCACAGCTCCTACAATTTAATCCTTGGTAACACGCAAACCTTCTAGATGCCATCCCCATTTCCTTGTTAGCATCTTTTCCATCAGAATTTTCACTGGGACGTGGGAAGATTGGTGTGTGTATGGAAGGAAGGGAACAATCTATTGAGAGTTACACCGAGAACCCATTACATGACTCTTGACTCTGATATCCCGCGGGAGGCTGACCATCTTGACATCCCCAAACCAGAAGAGACAATTTTGATGGCCAACGGTCGCCACCCGCGGGTGGGATTTGCACTGCACTTTACTTCTTCAACCAGCCATGGCTGCAGAGTTTCCAGCTTTTGACTCGCAGAGTCACAGATGGCTTCGGCACGATAGTTGGTAAATCGGCCGGGCGTGTTATTAGGGCCGGCATATCAAAATTCATCCAGCCTGCCCGCCGCCTGCGTTGCAACACGGAGTGCGCAGGATGCCACATACGACTCTCATCTCGTGGATGAAAGTGTGAAATGCTGAAAGATTACCACGGCGCTTCCGAATGGCCGACCGAGACGAGCCATCTTGCACTTTGATCTGACAAGGGAGGAAATCGTACGACGGGTCGTCAAGGTTGTCCCAGGGGGTGAGATTTCGGGGGTTTTTATATCGTGCAACAGCGAGTTCTCATTGGTATCACTGGGATCTGATAAGCAGATCAGGAGACTTGCTTCTTAAGTTGGGGAATGTGAGACTTGAAGGGATTTCGGGAGGGAGGCTGAATGGGCAGTGACTCTCGCGGAAGAGGTTATGTATTCCGGTCCGCCACGAGACAAGAGCAAATCCTGTTCCGGATACGCATAGCATGGGTGGTAGCGAGATTGTCGGATCCCCCACGTTCTACTTTTCTGGACAGTTCGATCAAGAAGTTCGATCAAGAAGTTCGATCAAGACCATCCCTCCAATGATTCTCCGC
>LLCD01000629.1:0-16221 GCA_001414355.1 Hymenoscyphus salicellus
GCGCTACAAACCCAAGAATGGGTATAACTCGTATGCTCCCCAATAAACACAGTGTTAAACTCCGTCTGCCAATACGCAGGAAGATACAACTGCTGCTGTGGCACAATAGGAACAGCCCACGATCCAGCATGATGCTGATCATACTCCCAACAATGTCTCTCATATAAACCCGTGAACTGCTCATTAGCGATTGGCCCATGCAGTTCAACCATTGCGGCTTGAACGTATGCGATGTGATCTTCCTCTGGCATTGCGCAGAGAGCTGTTGCGTCGGAGGAGGAGATGTAAGCTGCGAGTAAAACTCCGGGACCGGTGCTGTTCAGGTCGTATGAGGGATAGCATATTTGACCTATTCCAGGGATGTTGACCCGACCGCAGCCACCGAGAATAGGATGCTCGAGGTGTTCCCAGAATCGGGTTTTGTAGTGGAGTGCTACTTTTACGGCACCGTCGAAGACCATTCTATCAATAGCGCGACGCATAAGGGAGGAATAAGGCGGGAGTTTCCAGAACCGGAGGAGGTTGAAGGGGACACTGTTGAATAGGTAATCGAATTCTGTTGTAGAAGATGGACGAAGAGGGTTGGTATCTGTTGGTCGATGGGATACTGTGAGTTTGTTGGTAGTGCTGTTGTGGAATACACCTGAGACCTTGGTGTTGAACATCGTTCGATTTTTGACGAAGGGAACGAAAGCTTGTGGGAGTTTATCCAGTCCCCCATCAATTGTTCGCCATGCTGTTGCCATGAAGTAGACAGTCTCAAACTCCCATGCTGGCCAGTGTACAGCTGTTGTTGTGACTTCATCAGTGACATTAAGATCAGCACCGAAAACACTTCGTAAATATGAGACTTCGGAGAAGTCAAAGTGTCCATCTTCGACGGAGGTTTTATGTGCTTGGAAAACGTTCTTTGCAAAAGCACGAATTTTCTCCTTGTCGAGTCCAAGCCAGTCAACAATCGCCTGCTGGGCTTCGGTTACTGCTGTTACATTTGAATATTGTGCATTGGGGTCATCAGCAAATGCAGGGTTTGCAGCGACCTCCGATTTTCCGGGAATCGTCCCATCGGGACGTCTTTTTGAGGTGACAACTGGGGTGTTTGGACTAGACTGAATCCATGGGATGAAATTGACAGCTAGTTCTGGATCGTGATCATTCATCTCATTGAGAACATCGGCAAGTTGGTAAATCATGCGTTGATCCATGATTGGGAAGGTCTCGTTGGTATCAGGGTCAGTGATGGTGTGTGGAAATCTCATGGGACCAAGTTCTTGGTACTGGTACTCGTATGGAGTGCTTCCATTCAGATATGTTGTTCGGATTCTTCCACCGACTCTTGCGGATGACTCGATGATTTGCCAGTTGTGGATTCCCACCGAGTCCAAAATTTTCTATAAATAGTCAGCGATGGTATCCAAAAACGAGTTTCCAAAAATATTGTAGTAATGTTCAAACTCACAGCAGCCAATAACCCGGAGATACCTCCTCCCAATATACCGAAAGACTTTGACTTGACAGAAGATACAAATACCTCATCGGGTTGCTTCTGCTGGAGATATTCCACTCTAACAATCAGTCAGCAAAGAACTTTTCAACCAGAGTTTAGCAATTTACCCATCAAACCAAGGTCCCATAGCATCCGTAACATCCGCGAAAGTCCCTCGTCGATCAATCTTCTTCTTAACAGAAAAGGTCTCCGATCTCCCAACCAACTCATCCTCGACATAAGCATGCAAACACCCCTCAACAATATTTGCAGGTGCCATCCAAACAAACTTCGTTGGTCTCTGATCAACCCAATCAAGATGTCTCTTCGCAAGCTCATGATCCCCAATATGGGTTTTACCTACTCGATGATGTGCTTCATCACTCGTCGAAATATCGCAATCGCCATACAAGATCGAGAGCTCGCCATGTGGAGGACTGTTGTATACTAAGTTGATGTTACGAACTCCGCTGGCTTCGACTTCGAAAGGGCCTTCAAATGATACTGATGGTAGGAAGATTGGCTCGGCTGCGACGAGCTGGAATGCAGCAGCGGCCGCGACGAAGATGGAAGACTTGGAAATCGACATATTTCAAATTCAAACGAGCTGAGAAAGATCCTGCTGCTGAACTCCATTTTGGAATTCCCGGGAAAGACATTTTATACTAAAGACCCCATTTTCAAATTTTTCCAATGTAAAGAATCCCCATTATTCAACGCCTTTATCATGCTAGGTCAAAAGATAACGAACAAGCTACCGTCTTGGCTCTCCAATTCTTTCGGCGATGAATTTGAACTCTCAAAGAATTTGGATCATCAAAAGCAGGTTCAAAGGCTGGGCATCCCATTCTTATAAACAACCCTGACGTCCACGGAGCTTGGCTTTCAATCGTGCACAAATAAGAGGAGAACATGCAGAGAATAAGTCATCAGTACATACAATGGAGAAAATAAGAAATATGACAGAGAATTTTTTAGATTTGGTTTCCATCTAAGTAACCCAGTTGCTCAAGGCTGCTAGAACTTTCAAGCTTTCCTCTGGCACCCGGAGGGATGGATGGCCAAGACTGGGCAGTACTTGGTTGGAAAGTATCATCAATCACCAGATGCGAAGATGCCGCGATCGCCATTTATTTGCTGGTACCTTTGAGGGGCGTTACGCTCTGCTGAATCAATGGTAACGTTGGGGGTTTTGACGATAAGTAATGATGGAGAAAGGAGGAGGTGAGGATAAAAACGAGGAGGCACAGCTCTTGGCTCTTGGCACGGTAATGTGACCGAGGTTTGCCTCGCTCTTTTGCAACGTTTATAGGTTATATATTGATTTTTTTTTCTTTTTTCTTTTTCAAGTTTCCTAAACTAAAAGGCAAGACAGTAGAGTAGATAGATGATGCCCACAATCGCTGCGGAAGAAGGCTGAGCTGACATAGTCGGGTAGGTCGAGGATCTTGGACCCAGTTGTTTCGATTGGGGAGACTATAACCATCTCTCAGCTGACCAGAAGGAGTAAAGGCCTCTTTTTGAATGCGTGCCATGGTGAGTTAGAGGGCTTAAGGGCGGATAGCGGGGGGGGGTGCTTCTCTGCGAGTCTCGTTTGGGACAAGTGCCTCGCGGGCTTCGTTGGTAATCTTGATGAAATGGTTCTATTCCTCTCATTCCATATCTGGAGGGCAGTGGTTCTTCAAGAAATTAATGATTACATCGCTCCGGGTTGCTGCGCCATCTAGCTCTCTGCAATCTGGGATGACGGTACCCTCGCTAACTTTTCATGCCCTCACCGAAAGCCACCCAATGAGCTTTTCCGGATTGCGGCGACAGCATCGATAGGAAGATTTGCCTGGAGCTTCTTGAAAAGCTTCTTGCGAGAATAACGAGCGTTGTGAGCATACTTCTGACCGACAAACTCGGGTCCTCTCTCGCGACACCAGCGTCTAAGGATTTGCAGCCGACACCAAACCTTCTCGAGTGAGTGGAGTGATCCACCCCCCCTCCCTTCCCCCCTCAAAAGTCTTCATTGCTAAATATGCTATCTCTTCTGTCATAACTTCCTCCGTTGTCTACTTGGGTGTATCATTAATGCCCTCGTCGCGGTTTGCAAAAGCTTTCCCCATAACGGCAACGGTCATACCCTGGACCCAGCTACCAGGCATCCAAATCCAACGGATATATGACATCTCTTCCCATCTCACTAGACCTCGTGCTGGGATACAGCATTGAACTTATTGCTCTTCAACGAAGGATTTATAGTAAAGGTACTGAGCTGAGTTCCCATGAGAATTAGTTGGTGACGAGTTGTTGGATTGTGGCAAAGGCAATTTTCCCGCGCTTCTCGTAAACGATAGCGAGATGTAGATAATTCCACAAACTCTAAGCACCTTGGGAGGAGCACCTAATTTGCGGCGTGGTTTTGACTTCGGGGAAGAGCTGTAGAGGAGCTCGTCTGTTCGGAATTTCCTTCAAAAATCTAGCTTACTCGTGAACCTTCTTCCTTGTATCCTTTGGTACTCCGGGACATTCTGTTTGAAGGTACAAATAGAGAGGAGTAGTTCTCACAGAATGGCAGAGGTGGTTTTCCCTACACAAGGATGTGTAGGGTACCACTAGGCGCTTGCCTGGGTCTTGAGCACAGAGGGAGAAGTATAGAAAGTGGCACAGTTCAAGATGTTTGAGAATTATTCGTTCGGTAATCTCAGGAGCTTTGTTAAGAGAGACACCACCCTCCCATCGAAACATGAACTCATACCCCACACCCCAAGTCCATGTACAGAGAGACACCATACCCCCTCCCTCTGAAACATGAACTCTACACCACACCCTAAGTCCATGTACAGAGAGACACCACCCCCTCTCACTCTGAAACGTGAACTCTACAACACACCCCAAGTCCATGTACAGAGAGACACTATACCCCCTCCCCCTGATACATGAACTCTAAACCACACTCGGGGCGATAAAATGATGTTGCGAAGCAAGCTAAGCAAGATGTTTCTCGGTGAGGACCGGAGGCAAGAGCTGGCTACGGTCGCGAGACCCAGCCAGTCTCCCACCCAGATACTGCGGAACATGAACTCAGAAACTGAAACTGTGTTGACTAAAAGATGTTAACATTTCATATCTCGTCAAGGAAGAAAGGGGGGAATGAATCTTACCTCCCATACTCCAACAACCATACTGGAGGCGAGAACAGTTACGGTCGTAAGGCCCAGCGAACTTCCACCTCAGGTCGCGAAACATGAACTCATACTACTTCACGATCCCAAAGCGAGAGAGAAGTTAGAGTTATGAAATCCAGTCCTCTCCCACAAATCGCGAAACATGAACTCATACGATCCTAAAGACGAGAGATAATCTAGGGTTGTGAATCCCAGTCGTCTCCCCCGCATTAGGATGGCAAAACATGAAGCTCATCCTGCTTTGTAGTAGTGCCATACTCTGCGAGTACCCAAGCCGGAAGAAAGGATAGGGTTGCGAAACCCAGTCCTCCCCCCTACCTTAGGATTACGAAACATGAAGCTCAGAACAACATATCCTTGTCCGTTGTTGTCGTTGTACCCTGGGACCTCGCAATGCTCTTATTCTCCCTCCTTTTGCTGGTTATGCTGAGCGAGGTCAACAAATCCTCGTCGATTGTTGTTATCACGCCCCTTCGACTTGTCTTTATGCTCCTAAGTGTGACATGGTCATACTGGAATTTGTCGTCGATCATCGCTTCAGGATTTCCACATATCCATCTATGGGAAGTCAGATTCTTATTTCCAAACAGTGGCACCAATTTTCAACCCACCAGAGACGCGACTCGTAAAGACCTTTTTGTTTTTGTTCTTGCTGTATATATAGAAAGAGCGATTGAAACTTGAACATGAGCTTGGGAGTTGACCTCGGTTGCCGAGAAGTCGTTTCCACCAATTGATAGTTATCCATTGGTGCATATCCACTTGGTGAGGGGGCGTTGTTGCGTGGGGCAACTCCAAATGGAGAGTCGCCATCTTGACTGCGCCCCAACATCTCTCTTGAGCAGCAGCAGGAGGGACCTCTCTGCGAGAGTCGCACTCCAACCATCCTTCATAGAGAGTGAGAATCCCGTATGTGACTGGCTGCCTTCGTCTACGCAACTTCCAACAAATATGATGGCGGATATGCTGTTGTGACTGAAGGCTCGGAGACTGAGAATATATGCTTTGATGATGCTGTGAAGAAATATATTAGAAAAGCTGTAGATAGTTTATGATTGATGAGGGCCATTTACCTGAGTGAATGGCATGCAAATAACTGCACTTGATCTTGGAGGTCTTTGACTCGATTCACTATAACATGGGGGGAATTTTGTGATTCAGAATTGGTGTATGGTTGCAGAAAGAGCAAGATGACTGGACAAACACAAACAGTGAGCCTGGAGAGCTTGTCAGTACAATATCTTGCGAGCTTTCATATTGCCATTGCCTGGCTAGAGAAGAAGCTTACCGACGGCAGAGAAATTTGCGTGTAGGGCCAATGAGGATTGAGAGTATGGCAAGATTGAAAGTTGGCCGGGAAATGAAACTGTACCCGAAAGTTGGCATATCAGGCGATGGGAAGAAAATCGAGCCAATGGCGAAGAAATTGAGCTACGTTAAGACAGCGTGGTTAGCACTTGGCCTGGTCTTTGGAAGAAAAGGGTAGATCGCCAGTGACCACGAGAGAATCTTGGAGAATAAGCGCACGCTGCAATGGATGTAAAGAAAGATACTTACAAGAGGTTCCAAGATGCGCTGTGGTCAATTGGGACAGAATATGCAATGCTGCTCCGGTGGTGTTGAAGTGTCGCAAAACCTCCTCCCATCCCCAACACACGAGCGACAGCGAGTGTCTCGAGGAGGATATTGGTGCTGTTGTGACGATGTTGATGCAAGCAAGAGAGAATTTCAATTGAGATAGATGATGGTGGTTGGAAAGAGTCAAGGAAGTCCTTTGAGTACGGAGGAGTGCGTTAAGAAAGTCAGTGGTTTGGAAGAGGGGTAATCACTTTTTGACATTTGCGTGGACGCTAGTTTACCGGCTAGTGTCAAATTAAAGCAGCGGTAAAGACTTTGTTTTGATAAGGACAGAGAGGCAAGTAAGTTTCTATGGATTGTTGACGTGGTTGCGACTGCCATCGCTAGATAACCGAAAGCGGCACTGGAAATCAGAATTGCAAAGGTGGTGATCCCGTCTTCGCACTGGATAGAGAAAGTATTACAGATATTGCAGGTGCACTCTTTACCAAACTGCATCTTTGACACAAAGAAAGGACTTATCTTTGGAGCCTTGCTACGGTTTAAAGAAAGCAACGAGAATTAGGTGGATGGGACCATGGCTCATGTATCAATCTAAAATAAATGAGTGCCTTCATTTCAGATTGCTCTGATAGATCTCTGAAATCTAGGTCACTGCAGCCTGCGGAGTAAGCTTCACTGCCGCCAATACTAGTGGGTTTAAGACGGTTAAAGTAATACTACCTATCTGAGAGTCTGACTTTCAATCGGAAACTGGAACGTTCTTGTAAGATAGGTCATTTTGTTATTTCCTATGTTTATACCTCGTCTTTTCTAAGCTGACCGTCAACAAGTTCACTTCTGGTATCATCGGGTATCTATTATATCATCAAATCAAATTTGAATTATAAAAGCATGTATCCATACTTCCATCTATTAAGACAATTGGAACTATCCTTTGCCAGCGTAATTTGATTTTCCAGATTCAAGCAGTTTCCGAAACGATCCTTATCATTACCTGACACTGGAGAGCTGTCAGAGGATATCTCAATACTAATTGTAGGAGAAGACGTCAACGAAACTCTCGGGTTTTCTGGAAATAAAACTATTGCTATCCCCAGGTGACCCAGAAACAACCATGAACTCAGCAGGAAAGGTTTGTAGCATTGGTCACTTACAAATTATATTAATTTGTGGAATCGTCATTCCTTGTGAATTTTCTGGCTATTTAGCGTATTTGGAGTAGAGCTTTTCTTATGCTACTTTGATATATTTTATTTAGATAACGCCCAATTTCTTTCCAAAAACGTGCCTCCAAGCAACTAATTGCTAGGAACATTAGTTGCAGTCTTCTTTTTTAGGGGGCAGTCTATAACTAATGTCAATTCAGAATCGTATTGAACAACTCGTACAATAACAAAACTTCCTGTAGGGCTACAAGGCGTTGCCAAAAGATTTGTATCCATGATGAAGGTAATCTGGTTAAGTTATTTTAAACTTTTTAATCTCAGTTTCACCACCCCTCTCATAGGTTCTGCGCTTTATCATCGGTATTGTGTATCTTCCACTCATTATCTTTTTTCCATAAGTTAGCAGCTGTCTTTGCAATGACCTCTGGCGTCTAATAGAATCGTAAAATAATTCACCTCACCTTTGTTTCGTAGGACTAATGAAGCCTGTAGAAACAAGTCCCTCATGAGAACCCAATTCACCTATGATCAGATGTCTTGCCGCCTCTGAAAATTAGTCATACTGACGAGCAAGTCAATTGATGAATGGAAGAATAATAGGATAAGAAAAGTTCCGATATTGCTCCGCTTACAAAGGCCCACTTCAGAGGGGGCATATATTGTCGTCGTCAACCAGGACACTTCCCACTCAAGACACACCAACTCAATCCACATCTCTTCTTTCTTTACACAGCCCCAGTCTTAACAACACCCACTTCTTGTCTTTTCATTACATACATGCATCATGGCAAAGGAAAAGCCTGACAACATTAAGAAGGACGACACTGGCAAGAAGGATGATACAGTAAAGACGAGAAAGGTCTGGGGAAACAAGAAAATTACTAAGAATAGTGTAAGTGCTGCATGCTTTTGAGTCACCTCCCTTAATTTAATAACGCGTCAATACTGACTTCGCGTAGTCCGCCAAGCATGGCCCAATCGCTCCACGTGGAACTGTCTTCCTTAGGCACCAAAACACCCACCTCGACCAAACCAGAGTCAACAAGGGACAGCCTGAGAAGCATAAGCTCAAGATCAAGTTCAAGGATACCGAGGGAAATATCGCAATTCATCAATATCCTGATCGACATTCCAACAAGTGGGACGACACTACCTGGGTTACCGATGTGAACAAATGGCGGTCGCAGACCTTCCGCAGAACCTTCAAACACGATCCAGCTTTTGTCAAGAATCCAACGCGTGCGAAGTGGACTGTAGTGGAGTTTAACTTCTTCAAGCATCTTCTCAAGAAGCGCGTTAAGACTACCGGAGCCAAGATGGGTCTGGATGACTTCAAGAAGATCTCGAGGAAGCATAATCGCCGTTGGGAGGGGGAGAATATCCGAGTCGGAGAGCAATTGCATAAGGGAACTGTGGTCAAGAAGGCTCAAGTCAACGGAGGTCGGAGTCCAACTGCACTTCAAGCTCTGTATCTTCGCGATCCAGACCTCGTCAACCTGGTACAATCATACATCCCCTACGATTTTTTCTCGGACGACGGTATGGAAGTTGATGCTGATGGTGGAAATCAACACAAAGCCAATACTGAGCATAGAGTCGAGACTGAGGGATCTGCCAACGAGACTACTGCTGCCGACGAAAAGATGGGAGGTGTTGACGAAGGCGAAATTAGTGAGGAGACAGATACCGACGAAGACGAAAAGAAGGATTATTATCACGGCGGCGAAACCGACGCGAACCTTGAGGACTCTTCCGACGACGAATACGATGGTATGAGACCTGCCTCAAATCCAACTGACTGCGTTCTGGTCCCCGCATCTTGAAGCACCATTTCTTGTTTCCGACTCCCTCTCACACACATTTCTGGGCGTTTCCCGGGTCTGTTCCTACTTGATACCCCTTAAATTTGCACATAATATATGCTGCCGCAAACTCGATACTTCTTCTCATTCTTGTGTTGATGCTAGATTGTGCTGGATCACGACACCCCTTCGGTTAATTCTTATCTTGGCGTTGGCGAGAGAAGAGCAATACACTCCTGGCCTGTTGGCAGTTTCTTTTTCTGTTTTCTCATACGGATATTCCTGTGTTATTTGCTTGGGCTGGAGGCAGATGCTTACGAACTCTCGATAGACCTTTACGTTTTCCTTAGATTGGCAACAGATGCTTATGACTTTTGGAAGCGATACTGTCACCCCCCTGGATGTTTGACATGAACTTGGCACTACATATTTGGTTGGATCTCTTTTCTGAGAGGTCACCGAGTCATTGCATCATCTCCCAGGCCGCGTTTTGTATTTCTTTGGTTAACTTTTGTGGGAGACACGAGGGAAATCGTGCTTCTCTCCGCCTTTCGTCTGTATTTTTTTGGTTCGCTTTTGGATGAGATACGAAGGAAATTATAATTTCATCCACTGTATTTATTAGGACGGGGATCGTGGGACAACTGGCAATTCGCACTGGAAACTGTCGAATTTTCGACGCAACCGGTGGGATTATAGCCACGACTCTTTTAGAAATTGCAATACACATACATGTGAGGCATAAATTGACCGAGATACATTCAAGTGAGCGTGAAAGTAAATAAACAACCGTTTTGTGACTGAATCAGCAAGCGTTAGATGTATTTCTGAATCGCGTTTTATTTTACTGAATGAGTGAATACAAGACAGATGGGGGTGTACGCGCCGCGACGAACCTCAATAAAATTACCACCAGCTTCCAAAGCCGCACTTTTCGGCGAACCTTTCACCTGGTAATCAGGTTATCGTGAAGGTGAAGTAGGAAATAAACCAATAGACGGCGAAGAGACCTGGGGGCAAGCTTTGAAGGGTCGAGTAAGAAAGCATCAAAACATCCAATCAATCTCTGTCGCAATTTTAATTACTTAGAACCAATGGGTTTTAGTTGTTCCAAGTTGTCACTTTCAATTAATCTAGAGAGTTAGAACAGAAAACTGGATAGGCAAATATGAGCTTGAAGTGTTAACTCTTGGCGAATAACCTCAGAAGAAGCATTCAATGCAAAGGCCACCAGGTCAAACTAATTTCTTTCCAACCCCTCCAAGGCATTGTCGCACTCAAGAATAACGTCATTGCATTCATAGCCTAGCCGAAGGTATTGTTGCTGACCAGTTGAGGAAAACCCTGCCTGTTGTTTTGTTAAAAGTGGGTCCGCTGGTCACCTTTCAACTCCTCACCCCTCACGCGTCTTCTCTCTCCCAAACCATCTTCACAGCACTGTCATACCACAACCTCCTTCAACTGAGAGCAAATTGGGCTGTGTCTTTATACGTTGCGGACTGATTTCTTCAAGCAGTAAAGTTTCTCTTCTGTACAACTCAACCTTCCGGTCTCTTGTTTGGTGTCGTCGCTTTGTACACACCTCACCTTTGTCAATCTGAAATTTTCACTCGCCGCTTTCCTTACCAGATAGATCGGACAGTGTAACAAAAGTATCAAGATCGCACAATGTCCAGCTTCAACTCTACTGATCAGACTGGTAACCCTACCTGGGATGAGCGCTCTCACCAGCACGACATCCGACCTACTCTGCCACCACTGTTGACCTCGTTTGCTCCTCAAATGCAAACATGGAACCAGGGTCCTGTACAACCACTCTGTGCTCTTCCAATTAGACCATCTCCAGCAATGCAAGCTGCACAAATTCCAAGCACGCTTCCTCAAAGCCAATATACGAGCCCTTATGCCCAGCCAACTGCGAGTCTCTATCCCCAGCTTACTACGAACCCTTATACCCATATTATCGCGAGCTCCTTTACTCAGCCAGTTGTCGCAAGCCCAAACCGTTTAATTGATACAAAGCCTGTAAGCAAAGCCACTTCCTAAGTTTCTCTTTATGTCACATCTTTGGAACAATTGAAGTCGGATCTCTGGAAACGTCTTGAACATTTGGCCTTAATTCCTTTCTCAGCCCTTTCTCAACTCTTTAGACAAGAACTAACATAACTCTTCTTAGGAACCCCCACTCAATGCTCCAGTTACTCCACGTGGCACCAAATTCAATGAGTGAGTGCTTCTTGATTCCTGCCCCCCAAATAGTAATACTGACTCTATGATCCTACACAGAGAAGATAATCGCCATGTTGATCGCAGCTACAAATTCCAACTTGGAGTCAGGGATAACGCCAAATTAAAGCTCAAACTTCGAGATACTACCGGCAAGAAATGGACCTTCACGTATCCCCACAGTGATAATTTTGATTGGAATGACCAAAAACACCTTGCCAACGTCGACAAAGTAGGTTTATTCCCTCCCATTCTTAGTGGTTGTTTCATCCTTACTCACTGCTCTCGGCTCCCGAGTTAAACGAGTAAAACACATGTTAATTTGTTGCAGTGGCGCAAGCAGATCATTAACCGAAAGCTCACGAAACCCAAGGTCGATGCTGCTACTGGGGCAAAGATCATGGTCCGTCCAACTTGGTCTGAGCGGGAGAAGGAGTCTATCAAAGCTCGAATTGCGGCGCGAATCCAACAAAATTGCCGACGACTAGGTAATAAGGATTGGATCGAGATTGCGGCAGGCCACAATGCGGCTTTTGTCGGCGTCGAGGTTTGTGTTGGAGAGAAGTTGCCGGCCAGTTTGACGTCTGCTGGGACTTTTGTCGAGAATGGAAAAGTTAGTACCACACACATTCTTCAGGAGAGATCAGTCAATGCCGTTTATTCTCAGGTTATGCGTTGGCCTGATATCAAGGATATGATTGAGAAGGCGTACTCCCAATTTAATGACAATGATACCAACAGTGAGGACGAAGTCGATAGTGTTGGAGAAGGACCTTCATCATTGGGTGGCATGGATAGTATGAGCGGCGTGAGTAGTATGGGTAGTATGAGTTACATAAATGATATGGGTATGGGTACGGGTATGTGTACGGGTATGGGTATTGGCGGAAATAACGGACCATTCTTCGGCTACGAGGGGGAGGAGGATGCCGTCGGCAGCCCAGATGAGGACTTGGAGTACATCGAGAGCCCTGCTGGCACCTATACTCGCAATCGTACAAACTGATCTTCCTGCCTTGCTCCGGGGAGTCACTCTTACGGCCTTTAGTGTAACTCGTTGTTACAGAATAAGTAGAACAGCATAAATAAAAGACTTTTTTCCCCTCGGAAACACGAATGACCTAATTAATTGTGATATAATCATCTTTTTCAATTTTTCTACATTCCTAGATGAATAGAAACAGTTTTATATACTTACTAGAATAGCTAACTACTGAAATAGAAAGTGAATAGAAGGATCGTCTTAACTTTATTTTAATAACCGTCTTTATTTAGACAACTAGCGAAACATAATAAAATACATCCACTTACCGGAATATAAGATAAAAAGAAGCAAAGAATCGTCTTAATTTTCTTCTAGAAACTATTTTCATATAAATATAAATAATGATAGACACTTACTTGAATGGAAGATGAAAAGAGAGGAAACAGTTCGTCTAAGATTTCTTTTAGAGATAATCTTTGTTTCTTCATCTAAAGAAATATAATTAATTGTATACACTAACTGGAGTAGAGGATTATTAATATAGACTTAACTTTATTCTAGAAGTAATCTTTCTCCGGATATCAAGAGAAACATAATAATTTGTATATACTTCACAAAATAGCCGATACTGGCCTATTAAGCCGCCTCCCTGCTCTTGCAAGAATATAGAAGGACTAAAAGATTTCTGCTCAGAAATGCCATATGCTGCTTGTGTGATGTGGTTATGAAACGTGAGATGGAACTGTTAAGATGAATAATTCCAATACTATCTAGTAAGTCTACTTATTAGGTCTTCACAGGAATGCGAAGTGCAACAAAATCATATAACTGTTAAGATCAATACTTCTAACAGGGTGATATGTGGTAATCCGAATTCTTTTAAGTGGTTGGAGAATTGTAATAACTTGTATATGAAAAGATAAACATTAAGATAAAAAGGGAATAGAAGAATGGTCTTAAATTCCTTATTGAAACTATCTCTTTCTAGATATCTGGAGGAATATATCAAAAGAAAAAGAATTTGTCGCCTCGCACGTGGTGTTGTTGGAATTATCGACTACATTTTTTTGCCTCCTATTTTATAAAACGCTTCTTCGCGCCGTTAGGCATCTTAATGAGAGCTATACAATCAGATCATCAACCCTGGCCCCGATACCTTCAGCAAGCACTCCATGCGGGTGGTACCTTCCCCAAAAAATAAGAACAATTCCACGAACGACGATTTCAAACCCATTTCTTTGCATTAAATTCATGCCCTCAATTGTTGTTACTTGATGATCTACAATGCACAAAGTTATAGCCCAGCCTCAAACACCCGGAAATTCCCACTATGTTCTATAAGCAATTCACGTCAAGTCATCAGGTTTGGGGGGCAATACATCCAACTCTCCTTCTGAAACCATCATTTCATATGCTCTATGTACATGAAAGACATGTATCTAGAAGGGGTAGCAAGCATCTAGGCTATTGATCTACTCATGAATCCATCCAACAATACACGGTAGAAGACACAAATCATCAAAAATCGAAACTGACCCTAGCAGAACCAAGTATAACTCCGGAATACCCGAATCATTGAAAAGTGATCGCGTCACAGGTGCGATTCCCCGTTCGGCGGCCGTCCAAGTGGACTTTCTGGGAATAAAGGGTCCTTTCTTATAGCGCTTGCAAGTGAAGGACATCGTACTCTCCTATCCTCCTCTTAAGTCTATCATGAGAGTGTGGAAAAGTACTGGAAACTCCTCCTGGATTCCAGCCCATGTAACACAGAATCGCCAAATCGTACTATTTAACAAATATTTCTGGCGCAATTAGGAGATATCTCAAGCACTGCCCACAATATCAACCAAAAGGCCACATACTGTACCGATCACCCCATTCAATCGGTGTTCCACCTTGTGTGCCATTTCCAAAGTATTGGCTATTCCCTGGAAGCTCAAAGGCTGAGGAATTCATGATTCAAGCTTCGTAAAGGCCGTAAAGTTCAGATCCGGGGACTTGTCCTAATGATAATACTAATAACCGGCGTTAGTGAGGTAGAATTCCATTCTGATGAATTTTGAGTTTTCGTGGTACATATTAATTCTAAGTCTATCCCTGTAAAACGAGACATTACGTAAACTTGTAAACTAATAGATCTATTTTATAGTAGCGTTTGAAAATATTAATGTAGAATATAAGCTGATAGAAGTATTACTTTGATCTTCAATCTATTCTAGACTTTCGAGAATAGCAGTCGCTCTCGGTAGTTGAAAAGATCAAGCGGCACAGTTACTCCTCCCCAGGTAGCTTTTAAGAGGCGATTTAAAAGGCAAGTTAAGATAATGGCATGAGCGAAGAGTGGACATCTAATTTCAAGTTTCAATGGGACTATTATTTCCGAGCAGAATGTAGTTGAAGACACATTAATATTCAAACTGAGGTACATATCCTTTCTACAAATTCTTTATAACTCTAGATCTAAGAAATCTACTCCCTATTAGATGAAGTTCTTCTCAAATTATTGCACATCCCACTCATAAACGCCACATTCCTAATCCACACTCTTTTCCTTCCTTCACCTTTTCAATCAGCACCTCCACACGATCCAGCCACTCAAAGCACATCCCCCTCTAAATATTTCTTTGTTGCACTTCGCAAAATACCTGCCATCTATCCCAAGCATTTGGCCTGCGATTTCTGAGTGTTTAGAAATGGTACACAGACTGTCTCTTTGATCGAGTTCGTTGCGCTACTTCATTAAACCTTTGTGGTGATTGACATTTTACTTGATTTGTTCTTATTTCCTGCAGTTTTTCGTTTATGTTCTGTTTTGAATAGCGGATGATTTCCATGCTGTACCACAAATTTTCACAGTGCTACCTAGCCTGTCCTTTTCAGTGACGTGGGTACTTGTAACACAAGGATGGAGACTATCTCGAGCGAGTTTTGTAGTAATTAAACATGGCTGATGATGAATTCAAGTTTATGCTATGTTGTGGCAGGTTCTTGGAGTCAAGTTCTCTCACTTCTTGTCTTACAACGGATCGTACTGTTCGGGATAATTGAGCGGAGCTGGCTGCCGTAGCTTTACCATGAAGCACTCTCTTAACCTCCTCTTTTTCGATTCGCCAATTGATATGGATGTATTTCCCTTTTAAGTTTGCTGCACACCTATTTCGAGACTTGACCTTTGCTTCCAGTTGGACGCCCAAATACAAAGAGGTTGTATGCGTGACGTATCAGCGCATGATGACACTTCTCATGGCTCACCACTTCCCCCAAGGAATATCAGAATATGTTGGAAAGCAGGGAAATAATTTTATAGAAGTGTTTGTCAAGGCGATGAATTTCGAAGTTCGCCCAAGGTCGCTCCTTCCATATCAAGCCAACAATTCGCGCTCCCACGTCTGGCAGCCCAAGGAAGGAGCGACCATAACCACCCAGCACCAAACCCTGTCGACTCAACAGCACTCACCCATAATATGAAGGGGGGGGTTATCATGATTGTTGCTTGCACAGATAGCTTTGTGTTTGGAGATAGGGAGGGAAATACGATATTTCCCTGTCGGGTGGCCTGCCGATTATGTAGCGTCTGTTCTTGAGAATGGCAGACTACAGGAAGCGGATTTAAGTACTGAGATGTACGTTATTACGATTAACTTTAGTTACTCGTAAATGCAATTGAACCAATAGTAGGTATGTAAGGTACGTCAACGTATAATACCTCACTATTTCTCTTCTGCCTTGCACATCAAACACTACAGATCATATGTTTTCATTCCCAACCCCAACCCCCTTTAATAATTTAAATCATATACAC
>LLCD01000630.1:0-16217 GCA_001414355.1 Hymenoscyphus salicellus
AGTGTGGATTGTGCGTGGATTGCTCGTTGGCGATAATTGATGCCTCCTCCGAGACAACCTTTTGAGGTGCAACTGTGATAGAGTTGCAGTCCACGATTTGGCACTCTTGGTAGGCTCAGTCTGATAGCGAGAAGTAGAACTCATCGTGTCCTTATGTGCTAGATCTTGGATTTGTTGAATATTTGACATTGAGTAGATGATGTTGTTAACAAGCGCAACGAATAGTAGGAGGCTCTCTTCAAAGTCATATATGACTCGCAACCTTCATTTCAATCATTTGCCAATCACCACCAAGTGACTGAACGGAGCTACTCAAACTGGTGTGAATTGGTTTGTCTCCATCAACCTAATATATTCAAGCATACGTGAATCTCCCAAAGAGAAATAACCTATTTGAAAAGTATATTAAGGAGTATGTACGTAACGCAGGAAGTACTTCTAAAAAGTAGAGTTAATCAAAATATACATAAACAATGCTAGTTGAAGGGTTGAAGTTATTTTGATTGGAGAATGACTTGTCTACATGAAACAATGCAACAGCTTCACCAGGAAGCAAAATTACATTTCTCATACCGCCAATTTTCCACACCAAACCCTATGACATTTCTTGATCTTATTGCTTGTGCCGATTCCTCATCATGTACCCGCCCCTAAGGATTGTTCCCCCACTAATTTCTTTCTTTTGAAAACTTCCTTGACGGTCTTCTTGTAACTATGACAATAAGGAGAGCCGCCTATAGTCAAGTGCCCAACCCGATAAACTGGTGTCTTCCACTCGGGCACCCTTTTCTTGTACTCTCCAGTAATATACGTTATCTCATTCATTACCTCAGAAATTTCGTCAAGACATGGATAACTCTCCCTAGAACGAGTTAAGACCGTCGCTCCTTCCCCCGGAGCACTGTCATTATGTGTCTCGAGTTCGTCGAGACTCAGAACACGGTCAAACTTAAGACATCCAGTTAGGTTGAAACCATACGAATCGTGACACAGAGATCCTCTCGTGTGTGCAACTCGGAATTAGGGGGAAGTCCAAGTGATGATCTCTCTTCGTAATAAATTCTGTGAAAGGTCTCAAGATTCACACAGCTGGCCAAGGTCATTTCCATTTCCGTAATTGCATCTGGCCACACGCTAGCCACAACAGCGACGTGATTGGTGTCCACATACACACAGTGTCTAGAGAACGTGGCGAAATCATCATCGTTGCAATGATTTAGAACACCGAATAACCAGGTATCAATGATTAGGTTAAAACGAAGGCCGCCCCAAGTTTCCTCGCATGGGGTTTTGTAATGTTGAAGGGCGATTTTTCTGGAGTCCTGGCATCCGGCGAATATGGAGGGGAGGGGTGTTCGTGAATAAAACCGTGGCTCATCGTCGCTTATTACAACGACATCAAGTATTCGGGGTTCAACGTAAGCTGCGAAGTCCCTTATTGCGAGTCTTAGCTCGACAGGAAGGTGTGGGAAGAGGGTGAAGGTTTGAGAATTGGAGTTTGTTGTTGATCGTGATTTACACTCTCTTGAGTTGACCTGGAGTAGCCTTTTGAGGCGCAACCGTGACAGAGCTGCGGTCCATGATCTAGCAATTTTGGTAACTTTAGTCTGGTAGAGGGAAGTAGAGGATTGTATCGTGTCCCAATCTCATATGTTGTGGGTGTGTATGTTTTTACATGTGTGTTTGTGTGTGTGTGTTGTGTAGATGTTGGCGAGAAAGTGTAGGAGGATCATCTAGTGACCGCTATTCGCCAAGCTTCGCTAAATAACTACTAGATGGGATACGGTATATTCACTTGTTTCTTCAAATGGCAGCTAAATGCATTCCACGCGTGAATCTTCTATACTAAAATGCTCTTTTTGCGAACATGTATCGAGGAGTTTGTTTGTCATAAACACAGGCCCTATTGATTGCCTCCCTAGAGGCACATATCTTTTGAGATCTAAGAGGACTAGCAGGTGAAAAAGCAAAATGGCATGATAAACCAGGACTAAATAATGTCAACTTCGCCAACTGTCCGAATAGTGCGTACGCAAGGAAATAGAAGAAAACTCACTTCTGCCTATTCAGCTGAGTGATACAAACCAGATGCCATTCAAACCTATGAGACTTATTGCACCATACATCTTCAAAACCATAAGTCCTTGTTTGAATTAATAGCCAAGGTCATGCTAGAAGTTTCGAAAAATAGAATTCGTGAATCGCAAAAAGGCCAGGAACTGAGGGTAAAGGTCTATGTGAATTTCTAATGGAAGTCGTATTCATAAGCCATTCTCATCATGCTCCAATTTCTTACCGAGACTATGATACTTTCCCTTAATTATTGTGAAGGTCCCTCTTGGCCAATCTCTCCCGATTTCCGTCTCTTCCTTCCATGTGTATTGGCTCTCTCTCTATGGAAGGTCGCGTCGACTCCATGAAAATCACTCCTCCCACTTCGTTACGTGCCACTCCCGATTTCCAGTGGACTAGTTCTTAGGCTTAAGGGTAACCCGCTTCTTGTGACTATGACAGAATGGAGCCCCATCTACTGTCAAATGGACAGCCTGAAGAACTGATCGTTTCCAATTTGAAATCTTCGTCTCAAGCACATCAAAAACGTCCGTAATCTCAGTAAGGTCCCGGAGAACAAAATTTCGGTAATGATAGCTCTCTCTAGCATGAGCTCGAATGCTCGAGTCATCTGTGAATTCTTCCGGATTCAGAATATGCTCAAACTCATTATGTCCGTTTTTCTTGAAGTTCTGAGATCGAGAGAAGAACCTTGTTGGTATATAATACACCCCTCCGGACGAGGAAATGGGCTTTGGGTCTTCAGGAAACGCATCTTCATAGTAGATGCGGTAGAGATTCTTGAGTTTCGGGAGTGGCCATAAAGATGGGAATTCCCATGGCACATCTTTAGTTCTGTAAGCCACAGCAAGGTGCTCAATATCTTCCACGTCCTCTTTCAATGAGTGTCTCACAATTGAGTAAAGTCCCGACAACCTTCCCAATGTAGACAGCCGAATAATAAGGTATCGATGGAGGGGTTGTAGCGGATACCAAAACGTACATATGGAGGAGTCTTGAAGGATTTCTTATTATGGCGTAATGCGGCTTCTCTAGAATCATGGCATATGGACAATATTGAAGGAAGAGGCGTTCGTGTGGAGATGGGGGAAATCCGGAGGAAAGATCGCTTGTGCGAACATTGATTATTCGGGGGTGAGCGAAGGCAGTAAACTCCCATATTGCGAGTTTGAGTTCGGCCGGAAAGTCAGAGAAACGCGTTTGCGGATGACTGGACTTTTCAATTTTCTCATAGTTTGGGTTATGTTTGAAGGTTATCAGTTGCTGCGGTCTCTCGCTGTTGATCCGGGTTGGTTGTTTGGGAAGTGGACAAGTTTGTGGTGAAATAGTTGTTGTCTATGATTTGGGTACTTCTCCTTGAGGTCGATTTGGCCTAATCTTTTACATGCACCACCTAACATGGTGATTGCCTACCTTTAGCTTAAGAACAAGTCAGCTCTTGCATCTCCCCTCAAACGAAGTGAATACTTCAGGTTACTACCGGCCTACCTAGTCCTCGTTGTTCCAAGTCTGTGGGGCAACCCAAGCTAATCTTCCTAAACAATTAGAATAATTTAAATTGTCCCAGACGGTTTGAACAATCAACTTCAATTGTTCCTAGTCTCTAGGAGAATTCAAGCCAATTACTCTAAACAATTAGAACAATTAAAATTATCCCAGACCGCTAGAACAATTAACTTCCATTGTCTCTCTCCGGGTTAACGGTTGAGACATTATTAATAAGGATGGAAGAAGATAAATCAAGTCTCACAAATGGTTAGAGGTTGATTTAAAGCTCAATCGTAGCTATGTACCCTTTTCCTATCCTCATTATTAATATGTACAAGTCATTAGGAGAAATTAGGTGCGATAATCGCCATTGATCGTGATATACTCGTGACTAATATCCGTTAGTAATTGTCTTTTAACTCCTAGAACGATGGAAAACTTACCTAAAGTCACAAGTCCAGTAGGTGGCCTCCTCCTTACCACCACCCAGCTTAATTAAGATCTCCAGGTCCTCATGCTCCAATATTTCTGCAGCACGAGCTTCATCAACGCTCTCGGGCTCTCCATTCACAAGCAGCTTCAACTCAGGAGATCCATCTGTGGGAAGGAAAGAAACGCTGGTTTTTTCTGGAATGATCTCTGAAACTCCATGATCAGGCATTCCTGGTTCGGATATTTGGGAATAGCCGGTAGCGCACAAAATACGACCCCAGTTGGCGTCCTTTCCGTAGAGCGCTGTCTTGACCAATGGAGATTTTGCTATGGTGCTGGCAATCTTTCTGGCTCCGCTCTCTGATGGTGACTCAGTGACACGAATTGTGACGAACTTTGTTGCTCCTTCGCCATCCCTCACTACGAGTTTCGCAAGATCCCTAGAAAAGTCGGTCAAGGTCTTTTGGAAGCTCTTGTAGTCCTCGGATGATTCCGAAGACACCTCCTTCCCTCCAGCTGCACCGTTTGCCAAGACTGCCACTGTATCGTTGGTAGAGGTGTCACCGTCGATAGAGATGCTGTTGTAGGATTTGTTGACCGCATCCGTAAGGAGTGTTGGGAGGAGCTTTGGTGCGATCGGGGCGTCTGTAGCAATTACTCCAAGTAAGGTTGCCATATTTGGGTGTATCATTCCAGCCCCCTTCGTAATGCCCGCCATTCTGTATTCGATCGAGGGAGAGGAGGGTAGGGTGAAAGATCGCGATATGAGTTTCGGGAATGTATCGGTGGTGCAGATAGCTTGAGCGGTGGCAAGCCAATGCTCGTGGGAGGATCCTAGAGAATCATAACCAGAGGGGATCTTGTGCAATATCTTTTGTATGGGTAGTCTGCAATCTTGTTAGTGAAGCCGTATCAAGAACTCGAGAAATGCACCTTTGACCAATGACTCCAGTACTCATAACGATAGTACTTCCTCCCTTTCCATCTTCGGATTGGTCGAAGCATCTGTCTGCCTCCGCACCCATCTTCTCAGCATCCTCCAATCCACCTTTACCAGTCACGGCATTCGCACACCCAGAGTTAATGATAACAGCTCGAACCCCGGCATTGTTCCTCCTCTTGAGCATTTCCCTGCTGATGGTAACAGGAGCCGCCTGGAACTTGTTCTTCGTAAAGACAGCCGCCGCCGCACATGGTGTTTCCGAGGCCAGGAAAGCTAGATCTGGGGTACTCTTGTTGCTAGCTTTGACTCCGACATGCGTACCAGACACGAGAAACCCTTTGGGATATGTGCCGCTCGAGGGTACGTATTTCTGTTTAGCTTCTGGAATTAAGCCCTTGGTTGGGGCACTGTAATAACGAACACCAGGTGTGCTCAGGCGTGCCACAGCAGACGCAGGAGGTATTCGGAGAGCCATTGTTGCGTGGTCTTGAGAAATGTTGGTTGAAGAGTCAGAAGCATGGAATGATTTTATTTAATCCCTGATCGAGCTATCAGTAGTGCCAAGCCACCCCTCCTATGCTCTTCAGGTCCTGCGTATTTGCTTATTTAGTTCATTGTTTTAAACCACCTGGTTTACTGTTTATAATTGTCCCGAATGTTGAGGTTAATTACCTTCAATTGCCCTAAAAAAGTAGAATAACAAACTAGGCGGGCAGGTTCGACTCAAAATACTCGCCTTGACACCTCAAACACCCCCCCACCAAAAAGCGATAACGTATGACTCTAAAGCTCGGCATTTTGCACGTCTCAACATTACTTGGTAATGGCGCTTTATATTTCAGATTTATATAGGAAGATTTTTAGACCCATCTAATCTGAACCCGTTCTGTTTTGGTTCCCACACAGTGAATAAGTAGAAGTACGCAAAGCTACAATGGAACAGCAAAACATCACATCATTTTGAGTACTGAAGTCTTAAAAAAACAGAGCACTAGGTCCTGGTTATTCCTTTTGCGTAGGATTCTTTGAAAATTTAGATTGGAAAGTAGGTCAGAAGCATGGAAGGATTTTATTTAAACCCCTGACATATGATGCCGCTTTTACACGGTTAGGTCCCCTTTCAGCCTAGCTCTATGCGGGGCATCATTCTCAACCTTCAGCCTCGTCTGGAAATGCGCTGACTCTTTCTTTCCCTCTTATCAAAAATCCCCAACCAAAACCATTCACTCACAAAACATGTTCAACCCCAGCACGTAGAGGTAACGCAGCTTCGGCTGCGTGTAACCATTTCGAATCTCCACCCAGATCGGAAATCATACCATCCTCCTTTGCTGAGCTCTTATCATCGTCAGGATGCCGCCGACTACTCCTTGGGGAAAGAAACCACCACAAACTATACCATCGTCTCCTGCGCTGCCTCAAGCACCGTCAGATAGAAAAGGAAACCCCCCACAACGAACTCAATATGAGGAAATCCAAGAGGAAGAACTCTTTGCACTGGCTGCAATTTATGGCGACGATTTCCGCAAGATAGAAACGCATCAGGGAGCGTGGAAGGTTTGTACATCTGAAGTGATATTGAGTGACTTCATAACTGAGTCTCTGTAGAAAGCCGAACCAAGCTTTGAGATTCTCATCAAGTCCTCTAATGAGGATATCTCGGCTGTCCTTTGCTGTGTCTTCACCGCCACATATCCAAAGAGTCCACCATTATTGACTCTCAAAGGGGAGAGTCATCTTCGTGATGGGACACGATTCAAGCTTCAAAAGATAATTGAGACCAAGCCTAAAGAGCTGGTTGCTGGTGAGCAAGCCATGATTATGGAGATTGTGAACGCATGTCAGGATGTTCTCGAAGATGCCGCACAAGCGAAAGCTGCGGGAATTCAGTTGCCAAGCCTGGAAGAAGAACGTGCTGCCCATGAACTTGCGGCAACTCAACTCGTGGAGCGCGAAAAAGAAGAAGAAATGAGGAAAAAGCAAAAGGAGAATATGGAAGAAGAGCGTATGTTGGGATCATTAGTGGAAGATGAACTCAAACGACAAAAAGCCAAAGCGAGAGAAACCAAACGAAAGAGTCGGTAAGTCGGCTTCTAGGACCAGTTTCCGTTGTGTCACGATTCTTGCAGCGATGTGCATGACAAACCTTGAAGTCTTGGATCATTGTACTTGCTTCTCGAAACATCAGAGACAAGTCCTACAAATACTTGCGTCATTTCTTCAAGAGGTAAACTGACTACGATATTTTGATACAGTCCACCCGGAACATTGGTGTCTCATCCATCTAATGGAAACGGAAGCAACAAAACCCAAGACGAGCTTGTGTTCCAGCAGCATATCAGTCTCACAGACACCAGCGGCACCCCATTTGTCTTTCAATCTGTTGCAAGCAAATCCTTTCTACGTCAGGGAGCAGTATCTAAATGTTTTACGGTAAGACCTGTTGTTCATCAAGTTGATGCTCCAACGTTAGCTTTAAAGCAGGTAGACCTAGATGCTGGGTCAAAAGACCAAAATGTCTTCAAAAAGCAACTGCAGATACTTGAAACAGAACTAAAGTCACTCAAGGAGATTAGACATCAAAGTGTTCTTGACTTGCTTGATTTCAAGGTGCAAAAGGCCACCGAGTCGGCTGACGAAGAAATGAGTTCAGATACTACCTGGACGGTGAGCATTTTGACCGAGTTCGCCGAGAAAGGATCTCTGGAGGAGCTCCTGGATATCACTGGTAGCCTGGGAATTAGCAAGGTTCGTTCCTGGACTATTGAGTTGCTAGATGCTCTACGATTTCTTCATGAAAAGGGTATTGTTCATGAAGATATCCATACCGGAAACATCCTTCTAGTCAGAGAACAAAACGGGGACGTCAAACCAAAACTAGCAGATGCCGGTTTTCAAAGAAAATTGCATGTTCTTAGTGACAAAAAGCCCGCTAAGGATACTCTTACGGTTGCTAAATCTGCTTACTGGGCGTCTCCAGAAATAGCGAACACCCCGCATCCTCAATATACACAAAAAACCGACATGTGGGACTTTGGAATTATGTTTCTACAGGTATGTCATAGCTATCCATTTATTACCCTTGTCATTGACCCATTATCCCATGACTTTGCGAAACTAGGGTTATAATTGCCTCGAGAGATCATAGTACTCTTCTTCCCCCCTCTCTAATACCAGAGGGCCGTTTTCTCCTGGTCCGGACAGATGAATGTCGATTTTCTATGAATCAAACTAACTCGGACGTCAGATGGCGTTTGGCCCAACGGTAGTCAAGAAATATTCGTCTCCCAATTCGCTAGCTAACACCCTCACTTTGTCCGATTCTTTTGCTGAGTTCATCGGTAAACTCTTTAAGCCTGATCCAAAGAAGCGGCCACGCGCGTTTGAACTAGGCTCCTCCGAGTTCCTCGCAACTGATGCTGAACTGTTGGATACGGACGCTAGTCCAGTCGTATCCAGATTTGGCTCAGTATCATCATTTGCACCCTTGACACCACGTCGAACAAGGCACGACTCTATGAATGCTTATACCGGTCCATTGTCTAGATACAAGGAAGATTTTGTAGAGGAAGGTCGTTTGGGGAAAGGTGGATTTGGTGAGGTCGTGAAAGCGCGGAAAAAGCTTGATGGTCAGATTTACGCCGTCAAGAAAATTACTCAGAAATCCTCGGCATCTTTAACAGAGGTTATAAAGGAGGTTCGCCTTTTGTCCCAATTAAGTCACCCATCAGTTGTTCGTAAGTCAAAATCCCAATTTCTATTACTCTCTTGTCATTTTTCAGCTTGCAAATCATGCCTCGTATCTGAATCTTATGCAACAAAATTTCCCATCTTTTGACAAAATATCTTCAAATTACAGTGGAAGGGCAGATGAGGTCGTTTCTAGTTTTCATTTTCTGGGACTTGTTACCGATAGCTTTGTTGAATTTGACAAGCCGCTAACCACAACGCTAGGTTATTACAATACTTGGACTGAGGAAATATTTGACATGTCTATCGAAACAGACGACGATCACACAAGTGTCGATGCAGGAACAATTGAGCCTTCTGCTAGTGATCTATTATCTCCAAGAACTGCGCTAGATGTTGAGTTTGGTGTCAGCACTGGCGGTTTGGATTTCATGTCATCGAATGGTGGTTATCCCGAGATTGAATTTGGTTATGACGATGGCTCAGATGCGGAGGGGGACGATGACGAAGATGATGAAAATGACGACGATTCGACGAGCAACGGTGACGAGAACAGTACCAGGGCTACGAAAAATGGACTCGAAATTGCCGCAAGAAGACGCAGATCAACCTCGCGATATCGGCGCTCCTTCAAAACCATACTTTATATCTCAATGGAATATTGCAACAAACATACCCTCCGAGATATCATCAAGCAAGGCCTTTACAAGGATGACGATGAAATCTGGCGTCTTTTACGCCAAATACTGGAAGGGCTTGTTCACATCCACGGTCTGAACATTGTCCACCGCGACCTTAAACCTGAAAACATTTTCATCGACAGTACGTCAAGCGTCAAAATTGGTGATTTTGGGCTTGCTACCAGTGGGCAGTATTCCATGGCGGATAGATCAATGTCTACTACGAATAATTCGATAATGAGTGGAGAGATGACAAGAAGTGTTGGAACAGCATTTTATGTTGCCCCTGAAGTGTCGTCTAGTGCTGGTGGGGGTTCTTATACAGGCAAAGTCGACATGTATTCGCTTGGGATCATCTTTTTCGAGATGTGTTACCGGTCATTGGTTCCAGGAATGGACCGAGCCGCTGTTGGACAAAACTTGAGATTGAGAAAGCCTGTTCTGCCTGAAGACTTTGACTCGACTGATAAAGCTGTTCAGTCTGAAATTATCCTTTCTCTTCTTAGCCACAGTCCAAAAGTGCGACCTTCAAGTTCCGAATTGCTCCAGGGTGGCAAACTCCCAGTGCAGATGGAAAGCGAGACGGTTCGCCGTGCTTTGGCGGGTCTTGCAGATTCTGAATCCCCATATCATCGAAAGATGATGTCTACACTCTTTTCAATGCCAAACAAACAAGCTAAAGACTTCGCTTGGGATATGGATACCGTGAACCAGAGCGCAGGCGACTTGTTACTCTCTGGTTTGGTAAAGCAGAAACTCATTTCCATATTTCGACACCACGGGGCTGTGGAAACCCCACGCAGCGTCTTGTTCCCACGATCTCGACATTACGGATCGAATGCAGTTCAGTTACTTGATAGTAATGGTACACTGCTGCAACTGCCCTTCGACCTCACTCTTCCACATGCTCGATCGTTGGCAAAACACGAACCCGGGGTGTTACGATCCTTTGCTTTCGGTTCTGTTTTTCGTGATCGTCAATCCGGCGCTCAACCACAGACTGTTGATGAAGTCGATTTTGATATCATTTCTCTCGACGCGCTTGACTTGGCCCTGAAAGAGGCTGAAGTTATCAAAGTCCTGGATGAGATAGTATCAAGTATACCTACACTCGATTCTTCACACATGTGTTTCCACATCAACCACTCTGACCTGCTCAGTCTTATCTTTGACCATTGCAGAATAGAGCCAACGATTCGAGAAGCGGTCGCAGAGACGCTCAGCAAACTCAATGTGGGGTCATGGAGTTGGCAGAAGATAAAAAACGAGCTTACATCGCCTGTTATTGGGGTTTCTTCAACAAGTGCTGATGATTTGCAGAACTTTGACTTCCGAGGTAAGTTTTTTGAATAACTCAATTCACATTATATGAATACTAACTATCACCAGATACCCCCAACAAGGCCTTTCAGAAGATCAAGACTCTGTTCGAAGGTACAAATACCTTTGACAGAGCCTCCTCCGTCATAGCCCATCTTCGGGAGGTTGTCGATTATACCAAACGCTTTCAAGTGCGGAGCAAGATTTATATCGGTCCACTCTGTAGTATCAAGGAGAGGTTCTGTAAAGGTGGCCTGGTTTTTTCATGCCTTTACGGCAAGAAGGCCAAAGATGTGTTTGCCGCTGGAGGCAGATACGACTCCTTGATCAAAGAGCATCGTCATCGAATCGGCACGAGTTTCCAACAGCGCCATGCGGTAGGCTTCAATCTTGGGCTGGAAAGACTCGTGAAGCACCCAAAATCAGGACACAAAAGCACATCTAAGAAGTTAGAGGATGGTGCTTGGAATACCAAACGGGTATGTGAACTCGACTCCTTCAAATTTTCGTGCTAATTTACAATCTAGTGCGATGTACTTGTTGCCAGTCATGATCCTGCCATACTTCGAACCACTGGAATTGAAGTTGTCCAGAGCCTGTGGGCAGACGAGATTAGTGCCGAGTTAGCACAAGACTGTCGGTCCCCCGAAGACCTCCTCTCTCAATATCGGGATGAGAAGCACTCTTGGATCATCACGATAAAGCAGGATTCGATTTTCAAGGTCAAAAGTATGGACAGAAAAGAAGCTGGAGATACTGATGTCCTATCAACCCAACTCACAGCCTGGCTCAAGGCCGAAATCCGCGACAGAGATCAAAGAGACCACAAAGATGTACCAAGCAACAACCCACGAAACAAACTCCTCCGCCACACAAGCCAAGCCGATACTACAGACCACGAGCAACAGGTCCATCTCCTCGTCGCCGGCACGAAGTCCAAGAAATCCAATCGAAGAAATATCGTCGAGCAAGCACAAGCCAAAGCCTCCTCTCTGGTGCAAACATTCCTCGATGGACCGATTGCTGCGATTGAAACGACGGACCAGGTTATGGAAATGATTCGTGAGACGAGATTGAGTGATCCGGATAGTTGGAGGAAGTTGACGCATGCTGTGCCGACGGCGGACCGAAAGTATATTGGGGAGTTGCATGATCTGATGGAGAGTCTTGCAAAGGGGAGTAAGGAGGGCAAGGATAAGACGAGGAACGCTTTTGTGTATAATTTTCGGACGGGCATGATTGTTTATTATGATTTGGGGGCGTGATGGATAAGGTTATGAAGTTATGGATTTGTATGGGTTTGGATAAGCTGCCGGTGCTTGTCGGAGATGGGAGAGGAGTGGGTGTAGTTAGATTGTGCTTTGCAGAGCAGGAGAGCTACTCGAAAATTGAAGAATTGCATCTGGTTCGTGCCTGCCCACCTTGCTCGTTGTTCCAACCCTTTCCCATAACTGACCTTCATTTTTCCAACTCTGAGGGACAATTCAAGATAATTGTCCTGCAGAAGTCGAACAATGAGAGAGTTAGGCAGGTGCGATATTGAGTATCGTAGAAACTTGTTACAGATAGGTAACCACTTTTCGTGAGCTTGATAGCTACTGCCCTGTTTGTCTCTGATACGCCCTTTGATATGCCTAACTTGTCACTTAAAATACATATCCACTTCATCCCAAGTTTACCTAGGCATTTTGGCCCCAAAGTGGAACTGCTTGTCAAAATGGCTTGGAATGCCCTTTGACGCCCTTATTGTGTATACAAAATCTCCAGGAATACCTAAGTAGTATGATCTGATATGTGGGGGTCAGCGGGGTCATTACCCCGCCTCTCCGATACCGCCGAATCAAAGCTAGCAAAATTTATACAAGCTTCAGCTAGCTAGGTATTGCTGTCAAAATCAACAATAGAAGTTGGTGAATGAACAAAGAAGCCACAAGTTTGACGTGGAGCGTGACAGAACAACCTTGTGAGATGGCTCTATAAACATCACCACACTTTCCACCTACCAATTTTTTTCTCACCACCACCATTTCCCCCTTCACTACGCAATGCGCATCGGTCAACATGCATCCACCCCAAGACCCAGATGATGCTATTCGCACTCCCATTGTTTCCTTCCTTGGTCCCATTTCCTCCTATACTCATCAGGTATTCACACTCAGTCTTTTCATGCGTCCCCCTTGGTCCTTTGGACTGACAGATTTCGATCTTGCTCAGGCTGCGCTTTCCATTGAGGAATCGGATCGCTATGATTACGAGCCTGCCGATACTATCACAGGTAATGCCTTGCGTGCTGTATTTACGCGTTGGGATCCGATCTCTGACATTGGGGTGTGGTAGATGTATTCACAGCTGTTCAATCGGGGGAAGCTGCGTTAGGGGTTGTCCCTTTTGAGAATTCTACGAACGGCGCGGTGATCTTTACTTTCGAACTCCTTGCCGATCGCCATGGTCTCTTTCCTGATGTTACGGTCACTGGAGAGGCTTATCTCGATGTTAGTCATTACCTACTCGGTCGCAAGGCTCCTCGAAATGCCACGGATTCCCACGAGGTTTCTGGATCTTCGACGCCTACTCCTGCGAGACCTGATCCTGTCGAGCCACGAACGAAACCACTCTACGATCTCAAACACATCCAGAGACTCTATACACACCCGCAAGCATGGGGACAATGCGATATCTTCCTCGGGGCATACTTGAAGGGCATTGAACGGATTGATGTCAGTTCCACGAGTCGCGCCGCGGAATTGGTGAAGGAGGATACGACTGGTACCAGTGCCGCTATAGCAAGCAGTCTCGCAGCCGAAATCCACTGTCTAGATATCCTTGCGAAGGGAATTGAGGATCGTCCGGATAATACTACGCGGTTCTTGATTATTCGTCGGGGGGTGGATGAGGAGGCTAAGAGCTCGAAGTCTAAGACTAAATCTCTCATTTCGTTCACGATTGATCATCGGTCTCCGGGTTCGCTTGCGCAGGTTCTGGATTCGTTTAGGAAGTATGATTTGAATTTGACGAGTATCAATAGTCGCCCGACGAAGGTTGTTCCTTTTCAGTATCTCTTTTTTGTCGAGTTTGAGGGCAGTAAGTTAAAGGATCCGGAGGAGAAGGTTAAGGGTGCTTTGGGATGTGTTGCTAAGCATGTTGAGAGTTGGAGATGGTTGGGTAGTTGGGATGATAAACTTGATGGACATAGAGAGAAGTAAGGTTTTTGTGCAATATGGGAGTGTTGATGTTGAACGGATGATTTGGAGGAAACATCTCCGTTGAGCAGAAGAACGGGAAATAGGAAACAAGTCTTATCGATAAGAGCTTCCGGGTATTTACCGAGGCTCTTTTGAGGACTTGATCTGGAGCTCATCTCTTCGGGACTTATACAGCCACAAGAATCTACAACCTTCAAAAACACAAGTCATGATAGCTTCCAAGCAGTGTCTCATATCTCGGTAACCCTCTGTTACCATTTTGTTTAAATGACATCTATCTCCTCATTCCGAGGGGCACAACGATGTCTTCGCCTACTCAATACCCCCTCAAGAAGATTCCAACACGAAGTCCACGACCGTGATATCCTCAAGCGTCCTCCAGTATACATCTACGACTACATGTCCCCAACCCCCTCCCACCTCCTCAACATAACCCTCGCCGACTTCCTCCCCAATAATTGTCACCCCTCTCACTTCAAGCCTTCAAACCTCACCCTCCCCGTCATCCCCGTCACAAAACCACTCGTTTACCGGCCCCTATTACCACAAGGCCATCACCTGGTCTACTTCCCCCCTCAGGTCCTGAGTAGCGATCTCCTGCCCGATGGAACGGATCCGCTTCAATCGCCTGGACCGCCCTTTGTGAGGAGGATGTGGGCGGGGGGAAGTCTGACGTTTGATTTTAATCCGAGTAGTGAACAGAAGAAGATGGAGTTGTTGGGGAAGAGAGCGGTTTGTCGGGAGAGCATTGTGGATGTGGTTCACAAGGGGGAGGGGGAGAACGAGAAGGTCTTTGTTAGTATTGAGAGGGCGGTGGGGATGTGTAGGGAGAGTGGGGAGTTGAAGGATTCGAGGGTGCTGGAGGTGAGGAATTTGGTGTTTATGAAGGAGAAGAGTGAGGAGGAGGCGAAGAGGGATGCTGGGAGGCCGGATAGAGTTGTTAAACGTATGTATGAGTTTGGAGTTTTGGAAATTTGGTTACTGATTTTTTTGCAGCGGTTCATGTACCGGATATCAAGGTCCCTATTACACCTACTCAAGCTCTGCTCTTCCGGTTTTCGGCACTCACTTTTAATGCTCATGGTATCCATCTTGATCGTCAATATTGTCGAGAAGTTGAAGGTCGGAGGCATTTATTGGTTCATGGACCGCTTTCTTTGATTTTCATGCTTTCTGTTTTGAGGGGACAGATTGGGAAGAATGATATGGTTTTGAAGTTTAATTATAGGAATTTGGCACCGCTTTATTGCGAGGAGGAGATGAATGTTTGTGTGAGGGAGGATAAGAGTTTTGTGAGTGAGAAGCAGAGGAAGTTTGATGTTTGGATTGAGGGGGTCGGTGGGGGGTATGCTGTTAAGGGGTCGGCGGTTGTTATGAGGGGGGAGAAGGAGAAGGATGATGGGGAATTGGAGGGGTAGAGTGAGTGAGTTTTTCCCTTCTTGTCACTCTTTTGATCTCTGTGCTGAACGTTCGATAGCTACCCTCAGGGTGTGGAGTTGTACCTGGCGATTATCCTTCGGGGTTCTTTACTATCCACTTAAATCTAGATGGTGATTATTCGAACTAATCGAAATGTTCTTGGCGCCGTCACGAATACTTACATCTACTGATGTCATCTACTGATGACACCAGAGGTTGAAACCATGGTGTTATTGGACTAGTGTTTAACTCAGGTATTGTTAGGACGACAATAACGAATATCTCCATTTCATGATGAAAAGCTATCCCGTTGAGCATCTTAGTGAGCGCTTATGACGCGTACGACGGGCCGTTTTCCACGGCTCGGGAACTAGAAGTAAGAGACATGGACTCAGCAACCTAGCAGTTTCTGCCAGCAGATCTCGGGAAGAGCGAAATCTCAGCTGGTCTCTCACAGGAGGATGATTTACCAATAGCACATCTCTATTAAAATAATTCCATTTTACATCAAGCCGCGCACGTCAAGGTAAGAAATGATATTGAGATCATCGAAACGAAACTAACCGAAAATACCTAAAGCCTGTACATGAAACATGAAGGGTCTTGGAACCCGAACCACAGTTCAAATAGATCAACAGGGTCTTTGTGTTTCTGTTTATAGAATTTGAAGCTCTTCTCGCGCGTTTTTATAATTGATTGTTTACTTTATTAATAATTACGGAAGTTAGGCGTCTGTATAGTTCGTATTCTACGCACGGAGAGCTCGTACGGCTCGTCGGATCATCCTTTTCCTTCCACAACACATCCATATCAACCCTGGAAGTGCTTTTTCTGTACCGGGATTTCTTGACGCCCTCACCAATCACGGCGGTAGAGGGAGGAAACAACGGGATTCGATGCACCACCCTTGGCCTCCGTCAGCCAGTAAATCCTGGCTCGTCTCCCACACCAGTGCAGGACAATCAACCC
>LLCD01000631.1:0-16203 GCA_001414355.1 Hymenoscyphus salicellus
TTATAAAGCTCCGTCCAAAAGAACTCTCCCAACCTCTCCTCCAACCCCTCCAACCCATCAATCCCCTCCAACGCACAAAAAGTCGCCAAAACACCGGCAAAAAACGGCCTATGGGAGGTTGAGGACTAGTCAACGCAGACAGACGTATGCATAAGGCTGCAGAAAAAGAGCTGGGTGACGGTGTGGGAGATACATGTTCAAACTCGACGCAATGTAGAAATTTGGGAACGAATGCGTGAAGATAAGAGATGTAGGAGAGGAAGACCGCGGACGGTGTCCCGGAGGAAGATGATTATATGCAGGAGGAGGGCGTTGGAGAAGAGGAAGAATATGGAGTTTGTGACGTTTAGAGGTGAGAGATGGGGTGATTGGGAGACTAGAAGGGTTCTTCATTCGAGGTAATGCAGGTTCTCGGAGTAATTCTCGATAGCTAGTTCGTCTGCGCGTCCTGAAGAGCGTTCTTCTTTTACCGAGGAGATTTTTTGGAGAGAGGTGAATATGGATATTGTTTCCTCGGCTAGGTCTGGGAGACCTGTTAAACTCGCTAATTTGCTCTGGTAATGTGTTGCTAGGGCGTTGAGTGGTGGGTGGAGGGGAGTGGGGACGGAGAGTTCTGGGACTGGGAAACGAGGTGGGGTTTCGAGAAGGAGGGATGCCCAGTTGTCGACCCTATGGTGGAATGGTTAGATGGTTCGGTTGATGAGGGGATGGTGGGTGTACCAAATTGACATGGCTTTTGCGAATCCTATTAATTCTTGGATTCCACCTCGGGTTTTTACCAAGGCTTCGAATCCTTTCATGTGCATTCTAGCGCCTGCATGTCTTGCTGCCAAGTTCTAGGAATGTCAACTCCAACCAAACACCAAAGGGAGGGGACTTTCCTCTCTTTCGGAGGGTAGAAATATGGTAAAACAATATAAGAAAAGAGCTAACCTCTAACTGCATCAAACACCCCACAGCGCAAATGGTAGCATCCGTGATCACCAAATCAGGTTCATTCAATCTATCTTTCAACACCCGAATAGTCTCCGCTTGATAGAAATAAACTTCCAGTCCGATTTTCTGTTTGTGAAGAAGCGATCGACTGATAGCAGCAATGGATAGAGTAGCTTGTAAAAGGAGAGGATCTGTCAGGGCCATGGGAAGCCATTTTTCTCGTGGATGAAGCGTTGCATGGTCATGTCTAACGATTTTATCAACTGAGTCCGGGAATTAGTCTGAGTCAAAGAAACGAGTCAGGGGTAGCGGGCAGAAAAAGACGAAATATACGTACAATGAAAGATCAAAGACTGTGCATGCTTGCTTGATCCATTAGGAATAATGTTGAATGGATCCAGTCCCGGATTTCCCAAAGTTACAATAGCTGGCTTACGAACTAGCCTCCCATCTTGAGGCGAACCCTTTGTCGACTCCTGCTCCCGACTTATATCCTTATCAGGAGTCCCAGGGCTTCGTTTCTGGGGTTGATTCCGACGAGCGTGCGATCGTATGAGATTTCTTACCGTCCCACCAGGACGGCCCGTCCCAGATTCGGCAACGAAATGCAGAGGCTGGGCCAATGAAAGTAGAAATCAGCTAGGGTTGTGTTATGTACGGAGTATATATGATAGAGTTTTGTGTAACGGCGGGTAAAAAGGAAGACTTACTACTGGTTGATGAGCTGCAGAAAATACATATACGTGTCAGCTTCCCTTGCCCCTCTACCTATCAAATTGTTGAGGGAAAATGAGGGAAAAGAGCCAAGGCATATCTCACAAATATTTGAAGTGGAAGCAAGTTGTTGACTCGCCCCCGCTTCAACATTCGGTTTCACCGCTGCTTCCCCAGATTGATCGACCCGGTGCCGCGGGTTCCTGGTCTTTGGTCTGGGGGTTGGCATCCTTAGGTTACGAGCCCATGGGTGATTGTGGAACAGTGGAAAGGTGGAACGAGGGGAAATCGATCGATCGTATTATCGTACTTGGCTCTAAAGAAATGTTGTCTGCCTCTTTGGGATGGTTATCTGTGAGGTAAAAAACGGTACCAATTGTGAGATCCTTGTGGTGTTTGTCATCCGCAGGGGGTTAAAATAGGTACGGGATGCTGTGGTGTTCGTGGATAGGGATTCGTTGAGTGTGAAAATATGGAGACTCCCCAAGTATGTATGCCTGTAGTGAAGAATTGAAGATACTTTTGGGCGAATTCAGAGAGAGTTGTCGAGGCACTCTCTAGACAAGTAGAATCTCTGAAGTGCTGAGAATTCCCGCCACTTGTCCAAGAATATTCTGCTTGGTCCGGAAATAACGGAAACTTTATAGAAACGCTTTTCCCAACCAACTCATCAACTACAGGCAGGAGAAGATATACAAGAACAAAAGGAAATTACAAGTAAACTGGGATTGGAGAAAGAATTTGATAGACCAAGTGGCATTGAGACTCCTGATGAGATAACTACCCTTTCCCACCTGTCTTTTCTAGACCTCAGGTCTGAGTCGAGAATCTTGAAAAGGAGAAGCAAGTAGGATTCAGTGCCAGTCCAGGTCGATATTTTGTTATAGAAGGAGCACTTTTCTTTCTACCTTGATGACACCATGGGTTCTCCAAATCAACCACGGCTTCGGCACATAGCCGAGCTTTTCGGAATTGAAGCCGATTCCACAACAATTCCGCCAAGCCGGGGAAGGCGAAGAAGGAAAAGAAAAAGAAAAGAAAACTCTGACCCTTGATGATGGAGTTGACGATCCAACGGGGAACCCAGCTCCTCGGCATCCAATTGTGGCATGGCGTTGACTTTGCGGGGTATGGTACCTGTTTCACGACCAGCACCACAAATTTCCTGCATTTCTCTGAGCCTCAACAACCTCGCCATGCAACATTGATTCATATCCTTCGAACCCGATTCTTCTCGGGCTTCTTTGTACGCTGATGGTACGACGACGCAATGCAGGAACACACCACTTGGCAGGTTGATACATCTGCGGACTTCCAGCAGAGAGACCGGCAAATTGTATGAATGGCGCCATTGTTCCCCCTCTGTGCTCGCATCACCTGAACCAACACGACGGTGTAGCCGCTATTTCCATTACGTTTCGCATGGTATGACGCAGCCTTCTTATTGGCGTCTGCTTGGGTGCAGAGCCTTCCGGCCTCCAGCCTTCTTCCTGGGCAGAGGTCAGATTGATGCGGAGTATCGAGAACCACCTATCGAATTGAGATTTGCGACGCACGAAAGAACAACCTTGCCATGCGCAATGATGATGTTTTCTGTCCTGCGATCAAGTCGGTGTGAGGGTTCTGGGGATTGAGTGGTGTTTGAACTGTTGGCACCACCATGGCTAATTCCTTCATAGAATTGTCGTGCTTTTCGAGAACTTCCTTCCGAGCGCTCCATCCATCCTCTTGGGGAAGAATTAAGAAATTGTGTGGTGCAAGATGTAGGTCTATTTGGTAATGGAATTCTGTGAGTGGATCGCATATTTTGGGTGGATTTTCTTAGGCAGGTATGGAGGTAGCACCATGGAAAATCGTACTTTCGGACTCGCGCGAAACGAGAATTGTGCTTTCACACATGATGCCTAGGAACTATTAATACTTGGCTATAGGTATGGAGTAAAGAGGGGCTTTTTTCTTTCCTGACACCTTGACTTTTCTCTTTCCTTACGCCTTGACTTTTTTATACAAGAGCTTGACGTCTTGTTGTTTTCGTTTTCGTTTTTTTCCTTCATACAAGCACCCCGCCCCCGCTTCCGATTTTCTTGAGCAAGAGCAAGCAAACATTCCAAGACGTGAATCAACACCAGAAGCGAAGATTCCAGTAAGACAAAGAAATCGATTGCATCGCGCACGTCATCTCCGAATCAAGTTACACAACTCAGCACCATTCCCCACAATTTCGAGTAACCTAAATCAACTTACAGCTCCCACCTCCATCAACAAATCACCACTGCTGCTCCAACAACACCAGATTTCCGAATACCAAAAACGAGTTCTCGCAAGCTCAAGAATCGACAATACAGCAGCAAGATGGCAGCCATTCCAAAAGATCTCGCAGAAACCCACCGAACCAGCTCAGACTCTCGAAATGGTCCTCTCTCCCACGGTCGTGGTGGCGCTGGTATGCTTTATTCTATATTCTCTCGACTTCGAATTCCAACTTTGAGCTCTTGATTTGCGATTATGTGCGCTACAAACGATGCGCATATTCTCCGCAAATTTTGAGTTGTTCATCGCGCAAACCTTGGGCTTCGGAGAGCCATGCGATTCTATGAAGCTATATCAGAATACATTGCTAACTCATCTCTACAGGAAACATCGCTAGCTCCCCCGCCGATTTCGACCCAGTAACCCTCCAAACCCCTACCATCAAGAGCGACGTCTACACCACCGGCCGAGGAGGAAGTGGCAACATGGCGAAGAACACCGATGCAGATGCAGCACGACGAGCTCAGGATGTTGAGAGGTAGGCCATCAACCCCATACCTCTTTCCAACTCCCCAAAATAGTCAAGTTTAAATAAACACAAACTAACAAACGAAACAGTGCACCGCGCAGACAATCGAACTCCTCCGCCCACGTCGGTCGCGGCGGCGCAGCTAACGTCTTCAAACCCACAGCCGAAGACATCCTCCAAGCACGAAAGGACAATGCGAAATGGGAGAGTGCTGTTGGAGATGAGGAGACGACGGGCAAGAATACGAAGGGATTGGCTGATAAGGGGAAGGAGTGGTTGTTTGGCAAGAAGTGAACGATATCCAAACTCAGCAGCTTTTTTTTCATCCTTCGTATTTGATGGATGGCGATAATTCATAGGGGAACTACTTTTCTTGTTCGGAAATGTGGAATGGGAATGGGGCGTTTTATGGATGGGGAGGGGTGTTGGCGTATTTTTAAAACTGCTTTGCGATTTTGCTTTTGCTTTTGCCTGGCTTTGAGGGATGATGGGGATTTAATAGTTGTTGCTAGGGAGAAATGAATATGATACCCTCGTTTACAAGTTAATATTGTTGTATCTCCTTTTGGTTTCTCGTTCCCTCTTATTGGCTCTCGAAGAACTGGGATATCTCTCCATCGCTCCTTCTCTTTCGAAAGTACATATGGTTTCTCGCACTTCCATGCCTTTCAATATTCACGCCGAGGAGGTAGAACAAGGAAGGAATCGTTCGACATCCCCTTACCCTATTCTTACCAACTCTCAAAAACTTGAAGTGTGAATTCCAGTTTTCAGCCTACTCCCAAATTACCAACTTACCTGCAAAACATTTTCTTGGCAGCTCGCTCACTTGCAATTCATAGCTCACCTGCAAATTGCAGCTTACCCCAAATCACCGGCTTACTTATTACTAATTTATTATAAGTTACAAAACCCATCGAGATATTATTAAAAATGATCTTCTACACAATGCTATACCACCTAACTATTAGTTACTGCTACTACCACTTTAATAATTTCAAATGAGTTCGATCGTGAAGTATGAAAGGTTGCCGGACACACCAGAGAAACCGATCGAAGCGGCCCGATACCGGAGTCACAGAATGTACAGCAAGTAGGCTACATAATACACCTGCATCTTCTCCAACAAAGTAGATCTCCAACTTAAAGTAATTGGAAAATTATAACGAAAATACTAATCCCCACAAGAAGATCTACGCAATAAATTATGTCCACAGAGTGGTTATTTTAAAAGCGTTGTTGAGATATCTTGTTGCGAGGTTGGTTGTATTGTCGTTGTGACGGGGCCGAAATTGGGTGCGCAACAAAAGAATGTTAGTACGTTGCTATACGGGAGGTACCGTATAACCCCCCCCCCCAATAATAGGAATAGAAAGGAGACAAAATCACGTGGAAAATGGAAGACGGTTTTGGTAAATGGTTGCTTTGTATTTTTGTCATGATTCTTCCACTGGTCTATATCTCATCTCAAATTGGTTTTCTCCATAAATTAGTATCTTCCGTATATCCCTCGAGATAGTGAAGCGAGGATAAAGTATCCATCACCACTCTCATCATGTATCTCCCCGGCTACTCGCGACCAAGTCAACGCTTCACCCCCCCCCTATACTTGTGTCTGTCTGGGAGAGATCCGACACAAATACGTACGAGCTGTTGAACCTCGCTTATTCTTGAAGATTCTGGATCTGGTGGCTACGAGATGGCCGACCAAACACGGTAGGCATCTACTATTCATCAGACGACGAATGAATGAAGCGGGGTAGGGCAATACTCACATGTGTACGGGCTCGTAGCCGCTCGTAGCCAACCTAAAAGCACCCATTCTCAAGTTCCCTACCACTCAACGACCCAGCACGCGTTGCTCTAATCCCACATGAGGAACCAGCCTAATATATAAACATGACCCTAAACATACAGCCCGCATATTCAACTCCCTCCAGGAAGCCTACTCATCCCAGGGAATCCCTTGCTCTCACCCAACATCTCCGCACCCCAATTGGCATAAGTCTCCGGCGGCGGCGCAGTAGCAATCAACTCCTCCTCACTAATAACAGGCGGAATATTATGAATATACGCATGTCCAAAAGGCTGCATACCGCCAAACTGTTGCTCGGCGGTGGTAACCCCCATTCCAACACCACTAACACCGCTGACTCCAAGTCCAGCTCCAGCACCAAAGCCCTCTCCATTGAAGAAATCTTTCAGTTCGAATGGAAGATCCACAGGTCCACGTGCATACCATCCATTCACAACGTTCGAGCCTCCTGGGCCCGGAAGCGTAGTATTGGGATATTGTGAATAATCAAATGTAAAAGTTGCTTGCTGTTGTTCCATGTATTGCCGGAACTCGACTGCTTTCTCATGTTGTTCCGATCGAGCGTCGAAGATTCCTACGATTTTTGCGAGTTGCAAAGATACTTGCGTAAGGATTGTGAAAGTAGGACATAATTTGACATTCTCTAATGCGTTCATGACATCTCGTACAGCGGCTTTCCTTGCTATGTCATCCTCGGTGTCTTTTTCTGTCCAGGGACGAGCAAGGAAATCGAGGGATAGGATGAATACTGAGTGGTAGACGTAATAACCGTCCAGCCATGCGCGTCCGTCGAAGGTACCGCTGGAGAGAAGTTGTAGAAGAAGGAGAGCTGATTTTCGTGAGAATTCTCCGCAGGCATGACTTAGGTTCATCTCTTCTGTATCGAGATCTTGAGAACGAACATGTTTTCCCAATTGCCGTGCTAATTGAACACCAACCTTTCTCAAAATGAAAGGACGAGTGACGAGAGACTGGACATGGTGGAATTGAATATGTAAAAGAATAATAGCACGACGATGTCGCGGGTGCTGTGAAAGGAATTCCAAACGTAATTGTGGAGGTAGACTATGATGCCATGTGTCCAGGTCGTGAAGAAATTGGATCGCAACAGGGCTTTTTGTTGTATCTCCCTGGTCTGTAGGGTGACTTGGTGAAGCGTATATCTTTCTCCGAACATCCGAGAGCAATTTGGCAAGACGTATCGAGTGCTCGATATAGCCCTGTGGAATAGATTCACCTCCATCCAAAATCATCTCATCTGGGAACTGCACATTCACTTCTGTATCATCAATTGCGCAGGGCCTGCCCAAAATGGCACATTGATACTGTTCAAAGGAATATGCAGTCCACCAAACACGTTTCCGGATTTCGCGTTCCAATTTATCGAATCCTCCAGAAGTTCCTTCCCGGTGCATTCCTAAGGCCATGGCCATGATGGATGCACATCCGAGTAGCATAAAGGCACTGTTTCGTTCTGTGCAATTATGCTGATAAAGTTGGAGGAGAAGCAATGCTTGGACATTGATCAACGTAGTAGCACTAACAAGTTGGTGCATCCTGGCTTGGACAAGATCCAGATAATGTTTTTGGATCTGAATTGAGTGCGGGACATTTTGTGATTCCAGTACTTGTGCGCCAAAAACAAGCATCATGAACACACAGCAGATCCAACCAGGCTCGACGTCTCGCATCAATAAATGAGGATGGCTCCACATGAGCTTGTATCGATTTTGGAAACTCGGTCTATGAAATAGTAGATAATTTGGATGGACCTGATCAAAGTAGGCTTGCACAAAAGCATCACAGACTCTCCTCTCGGGAAGAAGTGACAACACCGTTGCCTTTCTTGCTCGACTGGTTGCCGACATTGAGCTTCGGATTGGACTCGAGACAAAAGGCGACTGAGGCATATGGCTTGGAGGTCCCCGAGCACCCATAATATCGTTAGGTCCTCTTTCCACAGCACCGTCTGAGGATTCATCGCTTTCGTCCTTGTTGATAGGATCGAGGGCTTTGCTCCACGTCGAACCACCAAATTCGGAAGCAATTTTGGTGCGTTCATCATCTGGTTGAATGGTTCTCAGAGCAGCGTTAAACTCGGCAACCATATTTCTGACAGTCAGGACGAAACCAAAGGAGCTGGATGGGCCAATGTAATGTGAAGGTCCATTCAAGGGCATGGGAACCAGCTTTTCTTCAAGGACTTTTCCATCTTTGTCCACTTGCAAACTTTCCAATTCTCGTGATGCGACCGAAGGGCTGGCGGTACTCTCGTGAGATGCCCTTGGTGAATTTGAGACTGCCTTTGGAGGAGGGGTGCTGAAGACTTCGTCGGCAACGGATTTCTCGTTGAAGGTTGGAAGTGTGATGTCATGAGCCTCTGCAATAGCGTATAGCTCCTCAATATTGCTGGTATCGTTTGATGGAAAGAGGCCTTTGATCAGGCCGTCCAGAACTCGGTAGCGAACACTGAGTGTCTCAACACTTCCATAAATCCTGGTCTTTCGAGGTAGGGTTGATTCACACTTTGCGCCGACCTCTGAACAGCTTTGACATGCATCATGGGCATCGGCGCCGCTGGATCGGTTACAGCGTATCCTCCTCTTCTTGCATCGATCACAACTCACCAATGCACGGCGACGTAAATGGTCGGGGATACGGGCTTTTCCCGTCTTTTTTGTTTTGCTTTGCTCCATGATGAGGGTGAAAGAGTGCTGTTAGAGAGAAAGCCAGCCGTGCCGCAAAAGCCGTGTATTGGCGGGGGACCGGCGATGGATGAAGGAGAAAGCGTGACCCAGCTGAACCGTCGACTGCTAGTCTAAAAGATGGTGATTGATTGCCCTGATAGATCGCTCATGGGGGAAGAAAGGTTGGGCGGCGAAGGAGAAGAGATGTCTTTGAGTTTTGGTGGGACCCGTACATATGGTAAGTTGACTAGGTACGATGGATGTGTTGCAGACAGCAGTGCCGATTGATGTGCAGAAGGGTCGTTGTAAATGCAGACGACGTCGTCAGTAGTGAAGTGGAGAGCCGGGGGGTGCGGAGAGAGCAGGGCAAGGTTAGGCCAAGCTTTTCGCCCGAGCTCGCGTCCTTGTCTTAGCTCACATTTTCCCATCTGAACCTGGCCTCAGAAATATAAGCTGCAGATATAAAAATCCTTGAGGATTGATATGGACTGTACTTTGGTATCAACAGACATCCAAATTTGCAAATCCCATTGCTACTATTCTTTTCCTTATGGAAATCTCTTAGTATGTGTCTCAGATGTGAGGTCCCGTCCCGCAGAAACTTCCCCGCAATCCCAATATAAAACCCCAACCATCACTGCACATCAAATCAAATCAAAGGGCTATAAAGAAATCCCAAGAGCGGTTGTAGTTCGGCATCGATAGTAGTAGTACTGTACATCCCATAAGCCCCCACGCTTGAACATCACACGACCAACCGACTGTAGCCTCTTCTACCCAACAACCCTTACTCCTTAGGCTTAAACTGCTTAAACTGATACCAGGATAATAGCGGAACAAGAAGGTTAGGTCCATCCCCGGTTGTACGACAATAAAAAAGAGTTAGAATGCTTACTGTATCGCCTCGGCGACCTGTATGTAATCAATTTTGGGAAGCTAGGCAATCGTTCGAGAACTATCTCTGACTCAGAATCAGTCTTCATCAAGAATCCTGAGACTGATTCTGTACAACCCCAAAAGACAGTTGAGGACAAGCTTCTATTTTGGGGATAGTTGCCGGACTTGAAAACTACTCCGAATCTCTAAGTCCGTCTCCCACTGGAGCGTCCATCTTCATGCAAAGTTATATGGAATGATGCTATTTTGAACTGCTTTACCAAAGGACCTTGAGGGTTATTTGTACCACGACTTCGTGCACCAATAAGTAGCCTCTCCTCTCCACTCCGAACCTTTGGCACATGCTCCCTCACGATATGGCTTTGGGAAACTTGGCCAGTCAAAAGAACAATCTAAAAAAGATGTGGGAAAGACCTGGGAAAGCCCTTCACGATGACGAACTGGCATGCTGTCAGCCTCCAACGAGCCTGGCTGGTGAAATGCAGCTTTTCATCAAGGCCCAAAAATACCACACTACTTGGTGCTGATGCCCAACAGATGGCCTTCGATCTGTATTCCTAATTGAGACTTTCCATGGAACTTTCCGGTCATGGTCGTGCCTTGGACAGAGCGAGAGGAGAGAAGGGAAGCGAAGAGCGCTGTTTATCCTTAGCGATGTCGGCCGATGCTGATGATCCGGCCCCGAGTTAGTCACTGCCTGCTGAGATAATGGAAGCTGCATCTTTGATCTTACCAACGGGCTAGTGAGGCATTTCTGGACCGTTTCGAATCACAAGCGGATGGTGCCTTGTTATGTGGCTATATGCAGGAAAAAGTGACGATGGAGTCAAATGGGGACTTTGCGGGGATCCGACGGGGAGAGCTGGAAGGCGCCGCCGATAGGGGTTGGCCAATGGCTTGGCCGTTCACAAGAGGCCTTGGCTTGAACGTCTCGTCGACACGCTTCACACATTCTCAGCTTCACCAATCTTGGGCGCCAGCGCCCAGGAAATCCAAGAGTTTTATGCCGTCGCCATTCACGGCGCAACCTTCTTCCTCCCCGCCTCGAGACGATTCAAATATTGGACAACCGATCGCATTCATGTTGCCCAACGGTCACTTCGACCTTGCGCCTTTCCCAGACCTGCCTTCTCTCTTGCGTTAATTTCGCTCCCACTCTCCCCAAGGCTGGGCCACAACCGATTCGAAGGCAGTCATCATGGAAGACTACACAAGGCGCGATACCGATCGCAAAACGGCGTCAATTGCTGGTGTCAACGACTCAGAACGAAATATCTCAACCGCAGGAAGCAATGAGAAGCATATCAGCGGCGATCAGGAACAGGACGGCAATAACCCAGCAGACTGCAAGCGCGATGCAAACGGACTGCCACTCGTTCCACAACCGAGTCGCTTCAAGGACGATCCCCTCGTTAGTATTCTCCAATCCAACTGTCTGAATGCGCAATGTCATCACAGGCCCGTTCGAGAGCCTGAAGCTAATTTGGAGTCTTCGCAGAATTGGCCATCGTGGTTGAAATGGGCGGTGCTGGTTCAGGTTGGGATGATGGCATTTCTGGGTCCTTACAATGCAGCCTTGATCAATCCTAGTCTGGTCCTCCTTAGTGAGGCAATGAAGGTGGATGCTAAGATTGCTGCATATTCGACTACAACGGGCATTATCATGGGGGGCATTTCGCCCTTTTTCTGGACACCCCTCACCAATTACTACGGACGACGACCCATGACCCTCCTCGCCATTTTGCTTACTCTTCTGGGCGGGATTGGCTCTGGAGCTTCACCAAATTTCGATGCGCTGTTGGGAACAAGAGCGATGTGTGGATTTGGTTTCGGAGGAATGATGTCTGTAGGGACAGCGTGTGTGAATGACATGTTCTTCCTGCATGAGAGAGGCGAGAAGACTGGCGTGTATTCCATCTTCATTGTGAATGGGGCACATGTTGCTGCTTTGAGTGAGTACTTCGCCCCTCAATTAACATAATGTTTATTTATGTACAGTACTAACATGTACCCAGTTGGTGGATTTCTTGGCCAAGCTGCTGGTTGGCAATGGGATTACTATCTAGGCGCACTTTCCACCGCAGTTTGTTTCGTAGTCGCTCTCTTCCTCTTCCCAGAAACACTCTTTTCTCGCGATCCCGAATACCTTAATCATCGAACTCACGAGAGAACCTACATGCAAATGCTCTTTTCTTTCCAAGGCAACATGATACCAGGTCGCAAACTACATTCATCCGACTTTCTCCAATCTTTTAAGATGCTTCAATACCCCTCTATCATATTTCCCTTTTGGTATTACACCTGGGCCTGGACTTTTATCAATGTAATGCCCGCCATTAGTCTGGCCTACATATACACACAATTTTACAATTTCAAACCAGGTCCGATTGGAGCTTGTCTCGGGGTCTCCCTATCCATCGGATCAATCATAGGAGAATTATTCGCCGGCAGAGCAAGCGATTGGGTCATGTACAAAATGGCACTCCGAAACGGAGGAAATCGAAAGCCAGAATTCAGACTCTACCTGCTACCTCTTGCCGCCATTACCATGCCCCTAGGACTCATAATCTTCGGTGCCACGGTTGGAAAAACCACCTACATTCCTCCACTAGTTGGTCTAGGAGTTGGCGTTTTCGGGCTCCAAATCACAAGCACGTGTCTTTATGCCTACATCTCAGATTGTTACAAGCCACAGACCCCAGAGTCTGGAGTTTTGTTCAATCTAAGTCGTGGTCTTAGTTTTGTGGTAGGCTATTTCGCCTTGCCGTTTGCTGACAGGGTGGGCTATTTCTGGGCTTGGTTTACATTTGCCAGTGTCCAAACTCTATTCTTCCTACCCATCGTCGGATTGATGGTTTCGGGCGAGGGATGGAGACGTAGGTTAGGAGAGCCGGATTTCCATCGGTATCTATGAGCGATCTTACTTCTTAATGGAGTTCATGGAATATGGGTGGAGTTTGAAAGTTTCCAGGTTTGGAATTTTGGGTACTAATTGAGGTGTGTCATGGGCTGGCGTTTTACGAGTGGTGATCTGTAACATCATGGTTGGATACCCCCTTTTACAGGGTACCACAGGACAGATAAAAAGATATTTACGGGGTTGGAGAGTTTTGCTGGAAGGCATATGCAGGTAGGTTAATTCTTTTAGATGTTGGAAAGAATAATAAAATGAGATTTGCATGAAACGGGGGGGGGGTAGTTTTGGACGCAAGTTGTTTGTGATTTCCGCAATGCGCTTCATCTATGCTTCAGTTTGTATGATCATACACTCTGTTGACCTTGCTTCAATTTGTCCCGACGAGATAACTCCATAACTGGAGCAAATAGACCCAACCACAGGTCCACAGATCAAAGTATGATCGAACCCCAAAAAGATTCTGCCTAATGTCTTCCCCAAATCAAGAGTGCAGTTGACGGCTTTGGGCCTTTAGAACAAAGCAGGTAATCAACTGCCACCCTCAAATCCTCCGCCTTAACATCCTCATACAACTTCGGATCTCTTTCTCTACCGCGAAGTCGGAATACCATGAGGGGGTCACTCCAATTGTAAATCATCTTTTCCTTGGTCATCGTCGCGGCACAGAGATTGCGTACCGAGCCATCGTCAGGCACGCCGCCATCGGGGGCACAATATCGAGAGGTAATGTTGACGGAGTGGTCGAGATGGAAGCCTCGTAAGAGGTTCATTTTTGTCATGTTAATACCGGGGAATGGTGGGAGACCGTGATTGAGGATCCAATTGGGACGTTCATTGGGGATGGAAAGGAATCCGTAATCGGCTGGGCACTCGAAGCCATCTTCTGGGTCCATTGGGCAGTCGGTCCAGGTCAATTTTGGGGTTGGGGAGTTCATAGGGGAGGCGGATAGCGCTATTTCTTTTTTAGTAGGCTTATTTCTCTTTTAGAGTATGATGGAAAGTGCGTTCATGAAAGTAGCTTACAGTTTGTGAGAAGGAGAGGGACGAGTTGGTAACGAGGTGAACTGTTTGCAGGTTGTCTTTTGGAGGGACCAATCTTTCTTTTGACAAGCAGTAGAGCAATATGACGAGGAATGACAGTTGGCACGGTGTTTTGCATCAGAGGCATTGCACATTGTGCAAGGGCTGGGTGTTGGGGTTGTCATTGTGGAAGCTGTTGAGATATAGGAAAAGAGAATTGTGTTGGTAAACCCTTCTTATATACTTTCAAAGTGCGCTAAGATGTGCACAGATGATGATAAAAAAGATGAAGGCGAGGATCATGTTGAAAAGTGAATTTGGCAGCACTCGGTAGAGGGTGTTTTGAGGACCTCAAGATTGTATAAAATAAACTAATTTCGTTGAGAGAGCAGAGAAAGTAAACACTTGAATTAGTTAGTTCACCACCAATGGAAATACAGGTGTGCTGACCTAATTTGGAGGGATTCGCCTACTTGTTACCGCTGTTGTTAACATACTTAAGCGAAACTTCTCAATATACTCACCTCACAACAAACAAACCAATAAGCTAAAACCTCAGCCATACCCATTCCCATACCAACTCCCACAAACCTACATATCTCCAAATAAAACAAATCTATGCATCAATAACACGACGTTGATCTGGCCTAGCGGTCCAAGCGCAAGCAAAATCTTGCCGGTTTGGTCCCTTAATCCTACGCCCTCTTGGATGGTTTGCTACTTTACCCCTACGCCAACTTGGAGCCTAATAAATAAAACTCAGTCCGTCTTGTTTTCAACCTTGGCCTTTCACAGCCCTTTCTGGGGTGAAAGGAATTTTTGCCGTATTTTTAGTTCATCTTTTCTTCATAAATTACGTTTGGTGTTATAGTAGTGGCCATCACTTTTAAAAAATTGTAAGGTTATTCACTTTTTGACCTTTTTTTTGACGGGTCGTTCCTTCCCTATACCAAAATATACGCATCAAGCAAGTATTCGCGAGATCACGAGCTTCTAAGAAAAGTATTTAAAGGCAATTCTTTTTCTTCTCTTCCCTTTTCTTTCCTCTCAACCGCGACGATGGCACCACTCAACTCCACCTGCACGATCTGCAACGCCTCTGGCGCAAAGCGATGCAGCACATGCCATTCAACATTCTACTGCAGCCCTGCTTGTCAAAAGAAAGATTGGTCCCTCCACAAGATCCTCTGCAAGGACTTTTCTGATATGCTCTCAACCCGTCCCTCGGACAACTATAAACTGTAAGTGTGTTTTACCTTCCATTATTTTGGCTTTTCATTTCCACCTGGTGAGTGAAGTCTTTATTTTCTCTCTCTTCCAAATATGTTCTTCAAAATAAAGAATAACACCTCCCAGCGCAATCCTCCTCGCCACCTCCTCTTCCATCCCCCAATTAACCTGGATCTTCGTCTCCCTCTCCGGAATCCCCCACATCGACGATCTCCTCCCTAGTCCTGCCTCCGCACCACCGCAATACTCAGGTCCCAACCGTCAATTTATCCCCCTCACGCAATCCTGGTCTCCAGCACATCAATTCAACCTCGAGCACACGGTAGGAATCTACGTCCGGGATACCTTTGGACTCGACGGATCGGAGGTTAATGAATGCGTGTTGAAGATGACGAATGGGAAGACGGGTCACGAGTGGAAGGGTCCTGTGGTTATTACTAGGAAGTTGGGTACGAGGTTGGATTCGGATTCTTATGGTGATGTTGGTTTGGGCGATTTGAGGGTTGCGAGGGAGTATTTTGTGAATTATGGATGGGAGTGAGAGGATGGGGATGGGATGAGAGGGGATGATTTGAGCTGATTTGAGCTGTGGTGCTGTGGTGCTGTGGTGCTGTGAGTGGGAACTTGGCATACTAGCATGAAGTTGAAGATGAATATGAAGACGAAGGGACTAAAAAGGTCAATTTGCATGGAATGCGTAATAGCCGACTTTACATACATGACTGTGAGACATAGACACGGTAAAGCTATTACAATACTTATCCTAAGTATTTGAGAAACCAAGGCATATAATCTATATTTGAAGACGTCACCTAGTAAAGTTCAAGTCAAGTCCTGAAAATCTACACTTATATTTATTAACTATTCCCTTGAAACACTCCAATCTTCATTCCTCGCCATCAACTCAAATTCATTTACAATCGCAATGCTACGCTAGACCCAAACTCAGCAAATGGAACATTTACTTGCTGAGTTCTTGTTAGGCTGGGCTTAATTTTTGTGGAGAAGGATTACCTATTAAGGCTAGTCAACAAAGTCATGTAACGTAACTTTTTGGCGACGTGCAACAAAGTCAAGGGAAGTAATATATTTGGAATAGTATCGAAGTAGGGGGGATAGTAAGTGAATCAAAAGAGGCTATGAGTAAATGATTTGAGATCCAGATGTTAGACATATGAATGACGGAGACAGTGAATAAGTAGTAAGT
>LLCD01000632.1:0-16197 GCA_001414355.1 Hymenoscyphus salicellus
GTGCTACAATCCCTTGCAAATGTTTCATAAGTTGGAACCGCTCACATCATACCTACACCATCAATTAGAAAATGACATACTAAAAATACCGCAGAAGCGGAAGGTAACCTACAATTTTTGAATACCAATCCTCGCTGCCATATGAAGTACGTAGTCCTTCATTTAGCTTGCCTACAAGCAGTTAAAATTCTAGTTAAATGTAGATCAGCTGGAAGATGCTATTTGATAAACGAAATATCGTAAGCTGATATGAAATTAGGTGGAACGAACACCAGCCTCAAGCAAAGAAAGAGATTACACCAGAGAGCTGTTTGCTACCTATTTTGTCACCTGAGGTCGGTTCGTGAATGTGATGTAAGCGTTGCAAGTGAAGGAAGGCACGATACTCTCAGTCAGGTGGTTCTGGCCTACCTAATTTGACCTGCCTTAGCCTTTTTACACTTCGAGTTATGGTCGCTCCTTCTCCCTCGCGCGAAAAGGAGAATTTGAGAAGGGAAGGCACGAGTCCACCTACAAATCCAGAGTACCTATATAAACCCCTACCTACCCCGACTTTGGTAACAATCCATAGAGCTCAGGAGTTTCAATATCTTTCAGCAAAACATTAAACTGAATAAAAGGCAGAGATATATTAGATGTTGTCATCTTTTCCTCAATGGCTCATCTCTAAGCAGTAATTCCTGCGAAACAGTGCCTCTTCATTCACTCTCCCTACCTCAGTTGGCCATTGCGTGGGAGGCTATTGGTTCTCGATGGGAGTTTGCTTCGGCTGCCTTTGGCGTTTACCTACGCGTTCGCGAGTCCAAGTCAACAAACAAACTCTGCGACTTGCTAGCCAGAATCAACATCGCCCACATCCAACGAAGATCATGGGTACCAAGTCATCCGGAAAGAAGGCCAAGGCCAAGGCCAAGAAGAATTCCAAGCCTGCGCCTAAACCATCGAGCAAAAAACATAAGAAGGAGAACACCGCGACCACGAAGACCCAACCACCACCGATCAGCAAAAATAGCAAGAAGGAAGGCAAGGCTGCCGCTAAACCTACTCCCCAACTACCCACCAAGAAGAGCAAGAAGCCTAAGAGCAAGCCCAAGGCTGCGGTCAAGCAAGAGTCCAAATGGCCATCGTATCTTGGACCCCCTCCCAGCTTCGGAAGGTAAGCTCCATCATCTTCCATCTTTTCTTTATGAATCCATCTAACAATTTTCACAGCGCTCTCGGCACAGGCATGATCGACATCAAAGTTGGCCAAGCCAAAACTGAATTTAAACTACACAAGAACATCCTGTTCGAAAAGACTCACCTTTTGTACGACCATGCGACACAAAGCGGCTTCCTTCCCGAAGAGGATCCCGCCATATTTTCCCTTTTCATCGAATGGCTCTATACTGAAAAAATCCAGCAAAGCATCAACGCGGTTTTGAACAAGAGCGAGCGAATTGCCAAGGAGCGTTCATTGCGCATGGAACGGGTCAAGTTGTACGGGTTTGGTTTGAAATTTAACATCGTGCCATTGATGGACTTTGTTATGACGGAATTCATGAGAGTGTGTGGACGAGGGACTTTGGAATATGTTGAATATGCTTATGCCACCTTTCCGCCAGGTCCGTTTAGGAAATTGATGGTGCATTGCTTAGCACACAATCTCACCGATACATACTGCCATACGTTCGCCCCGGGCCTTTCGAAGACTGAATACTCTGCAGAAGTCAGCAGATTGGTAGGTCACTTTGATAGCCTTAGGGCAGATCTGGTTGGCTTCATGATGGATTGTAATGGAAGTTTCCCGATTCAAGACCCGTTGAGCCTGAATCCTTGCATGTTCCATCTACACGATCGGGATCCTTTCAATGAGTGCAAGGCGAAGAAGAAGTAATCATGCAGATACTTTGTCGGAAAGTATGGAAAGATGAGGAAGGGGTTTTCGTGGTTGACTTTTACGTACTCTATTCTCGGTGTCGCTGTTGAAGGGATAGGTTCGCTGACAAGATCAGCCACGTTGAGTTGAAGACTCTTTCAAACATACTAAATATTTCACTCACGAATGACGTAACGGTTTTTAATCTTTCTCAATTCCCGCTTCCGGGTCATGGTTTCGCATAACCCGATATGAGTACCTACAACACTTGTTCCGTGGGTTTGAGGATTCTCGAGAGCTCGGTAGAAGAGGCTCAAGAAACGAAAGACTAATTTCCGAAAACCTGCACTTACAAACTTTCTGGGGGAGGACTGGGCTGTCGTGGTTGATCATCGTATGCTTCTTTCTTGGTGTCGCTGTTTATGGACGGATGTAAGTTGGATGATTACTCAAACCAAAACAAACAATGGGAGACTACTCTTACGCAAGCTCCATTATTCTACAATTTCTCGCCTGTATTAATACCTCGGATTTCCGTCTTAGAAGTCAAATGTTGTGTTTTCTTTTTGCTAACATGAATTCAAAATGGGCTAGTGGTTGCAGAACTAGAACTAGATCAGTTATTAGTACGAGTGGGCTGTACTGGGTAGCAACTCCTGGTTAGTCTTTTGAAAGTAACACTAATTCTACCTAAATGAAACTCACTTTCCCTAAGCTTACCTAGCCTAGCTCGCGTGGACAAAAGAAGCGGCAGTAAATTCCAAGTTGTACCTGCTTATCTAGTTTATTATTCTAACTTGTTGACACAATTGGAGACCATTCTTCGAAAGACATAGGTTAATACTTTAAATTGTTTTAAGTATTTGGGGTAACTACTTTGAATTACCCAAGATAGCTAGAACAACGGCGAATAGGCAGGTGCGTATTACTGCCGCTTTTATTGTCCACAGCGTGTCTAGGTAGCTCATTCGCCTTGCTAGTGCCCCGCCATTGATGAATGGATGCCTTCACCCAAAACCCAAAACCGAAACCAGACAACTTCCAACCAGCAATCAAGATGGCGCCGGAACCCGAACACGACAAAAAACTCAAAAGAGGGGACTCGCCTGCCACTATGAATGGAGACCATGAATCCAAGGAATTGCCCAACTTTGGAAGGTGATCATCATTTTCAGCGCCCACCTTCGAGTCGCCCTAATTGTCTGTAAGCAGGGCACTTACCTACAGTACGGACACGATTGACATCAAAGTCGGCCCAGCGCAGACAGTATTCGGAATACAAAAGGCTATAATTCGTGAACATGCTTCCACTTTTTTGGACCGTCTGGAGGAAAGTGAGTTCTTACTCCCAGAGGAAGAGCCTGGTATATTTGACCATTTCGCCGAGTGGCTCTATACAGGATCCACTCAAGGAGACACAAAATCGGTATTGAACGAGATGGCAGGAGAAGGAAAGGCCTTCGAGGCTATGTGTCTTCGTATCGTAGAGACGAACTCAAGTTGTATAGCTTCGGGGCTAAATTCAATATTATGGCTTTGATGGACCTCACTATGACCGAAATTATGGACAACGATGAAATAGCGGAACCAGCAGATATCGAGTATCCCTACACCAATTGTCCTCCATGCCTTCTCCGGAGGTTTGTGGTGCATTCCTTGCTTTACAATCTCACCAGCAAAGAATACCAGTTCCCCAAGGGCCAGTCCGTGGTTGAGTACGTTCCGTAGGTTAAGTGATTGCTTGGTAAATTTGAGAGTCTTAGGTCAGATATTGTTGATTTTATGTTAAGGTCAGATGAGAACGAAGCACACTTGAACATACATCAAGATCTACTGGAGCTGGATCCATGTCTTTTTCATATGCACGAGGGTTCCAAGGAGTGCGAGGCTAAGAGCCAGAAGGGATAGAACTTCTGCAAGCAGGCGAGGATTCTATGGGGCTATCAGGAACATTGGAACTTGGAAAGACACCCGCGGAAGTTAACCAATTGCTAGGCCAGTCTGAGGCAATTAGGGCAGATTTGATGACTTTCATTCTCAAAGCCTGTTCCTATTGTATCAATTCCTATTCCTATCGTCCTCATTTCAATAATCCGCTATAGCTTAATTCGAAGGAGTTCCATGTTGAGGAGGGTTCTGAGGAGGGCAAGGCAAAGAAGAAGTAATCACCAGGAGTCATCTCTTTCATGTGCGCGAGGATTTTCGAGAGTGCAAGGCTTGGAGCTAAGCAGTCGAGGATTCTATCGGGGGTATCATAGGACCAGGAACAAAATGTAAATGGAACTTGGAAGGGAACCACCAAATTGAATGAACACTTTAAACATACTAAATCTTGCTCTCTCAAATTATGTCACTTTTTGACTTGTTGTGATACCTCTCTTTCTATTAGACCTAACCTAGTCAAAAGTGATAATGTAGCACTGGCCGCTTTTAGGTCGGTTGGTTTCGCGTTCGCAAGGTGGAAGCGAATAAATACTTACAACGAAAACCGAAACCAACAAACATCATCACGTCACTCAACAACCCAAGATGCCACCAAAACCCGCAGAAAAGAAGAAGTGCAAGAGAAGAGAAGAGGACGTGGCTGCAATTAAGAATGAAGAGGAAGCATCCAACGGGTCAGCTGACCTTGGCGAGACAACCGGAAGGTGAGCTTCACCTATGTGTTGTTTGGGGGATCGTCTAACTTTTAACAGCGCACTCGGCACAGAGATGATTGACATCAAAGTTGGACCAGCAAAGACAATCTTCAGAGTACACAATAATATCATGTGCGCAAAGGCTCCCAACTTCTACACCCGTGCTGTGGAGGAAGCCGACTTGCTCCTAGATGACGAGCTTGCCATCTTCGGTCTTTTCGTCAACTGGCTCTATACTGGTGAATTATCATCGATAGTCACAGAAAAAGGCAAGGCCTCACGACTTTCGGAAATGGAGCAACTGAGATTGTACGGTTTTCGGTTGAAATTCGACCTCGCGGCCTTCGTGGATTTCACTATGACGAAGTGCATGGCTGCTCATCGTGAACGATACGCCTCTTTGAAGACCATCGAATTCGCCTACACCAACTTTCCGCAAGGCCCATTTCATAGGCTCATGGTACATTTTTTGGCCCAAAACCTCACCGTTAATCATCCAAGCGACCGCAGAAATCTCCAGTATGATGGACACTTTGAAAAATTGTCTCAGCATGAAGTTCAGTATGCTGCAAATGTTAGCCGATTGCTGGGTCAGCTTGAGAGCCTTCGGACAGATCTTGTTATTTTTATGATGGATCACGCAAAAGGCAGCTACGAGGATGTTCGGAATATGAAGAAGAACCCGCTAGATCTGGATCCATGTTTGTTTCATCTACACGCCGAGGGCCCCAAGCACTGCAAGGCAAAGAGAAAGTAATCATTTACATACCCCACGAGAAGCACAATAAACGGGAGGAAGAATCGAGTTCAGAGAGCCTGAGATCGTACTAGGTAGGAGGAATTACGGTCGGCCATCTTGTATCTACTCTGGGATCGTTGTTGGGGGGGCGTGAAAGGACGAGACCGCAGATAATTGAAGTCAGGCAGGGCAGTCAATCGAAGTCTCTTGCAAAATTATACATCTTGAATCTTTCCCAGAATTAGTGATAAGTTGTTGACTGACCTAGACAAACCCCAAGGCTGGAAGTAATTGCAGGTGCTCTCAAGTCGCTCCTTCCCACGACACTTTTCCTGAACAACCAAAGGCCCATCTCTCATCTTTCTGCCCCATGCGCAAAACAAGATCTTCTGGACGAATATACGAATACATCAAATGACTAAAAAGGGAAAGAAAAGCATGTCAAAGCCAAATGGCTTCGTCGCGTAAGTCCCTCCAATCCCTCACACACACCTCCTTAACACCTCCTTAACACCTCCCAGCACATTCGGCCTCCAAATGGTCGACCTCTTCATCGGCCCAACCAAACAACAATTCCGCGTCCACAAAACCCTCCTCTGCAACCGAGTAGACTACTTCCAAAAAATGTTCTCCAGCGGATTCCTCGAAGCGGAAGAAAACTCTGGCTCCCTCCCTGACGAAGAGCCCGTCGTCTTCGCCCTCTTCCTCGAATACCTCTACGGCGGGGGCAGACTCAGTCCTGTCGATGTGGGATTGAGTACACAAACCTCGGGTCCTATCGTTGATCGTATCAAACTCTATGGCTTCGCGGAGAGGATTTGTCTTGTCGAACTCGCCGACTATGTCATGACGAATTTGATTTCGAATCTCAAGTACTACGAGAGAACACCGAGCAGGGAGGGCATGATGTTGGCGTACAAGGAGACGAGGGTGGGCAGTCCGTTGAGGAAGTATATGAGTTCGGCATTATATTATGTTATGAAGTATGAGACGGAGGAGGGTCCTTGGTCGACGGAGGTGCTTTGCGAGACATTGAAGGGGGTGGATGACCTGCTTCATGACTTGATTGTGGTTACGAGGAACCATGAGGCTAGTATGCCGGCTGCGACAAAGAAGTCTGTGGACCCGAGGATTGGATTGAAGTGCCGATTTCATTCGCACCCAGAAAATGCAGAATGCTCGCTCAAAGGGGATATCTTGTGAAAGTATGGGGTTATGGGAAATACGTAGGGAAGGGAGGGAAAGAATTGATACAATTGGGAGAATTGGTAGACACAAATAGGGAGCTGGCTGGGTACAGTGTGCATTGCATAGAATTAAATAGTCTACTTTAGCAAAAAGGGGTTGCAGGACGGAACCATATCAAAGTATATTCATCCTTTCTGATAATGGATTCATACTTCAATCAAGCTGCCTTCCAACGTTTGCCTCCACCCTTTTGCCAAAGCCAAACTGCCTCCACAGCATATACCTTACTACCCTGGTGTCCTCCTGAAGCATTTGCAGCTTCTTCAAGTGTGTCGAGAATTTTCCCCTCTTCCACACATCTCCAGAGCCCCATGTTGATCTCGCTATCCTCAGCTCCCCATTCTCCTCTGCCCAGCCTGTACAGTAGTCTACCCAGAGTCTGAAATGCAATGCATCTTTGAGCAGGATATGCTGATCTCGCGAGTCTAGCCAACTCTGGAACAGTATATCCTGCGGCCTCTGGTGCTTCGCCGTGATGGTGGAGACCTTTGGTACTAGGCATAGCTCTGGAAATTCTTGGTGGCAACAAACCGCCTCGGAAATCGAAACGGAGAGCCGATGCTGGGAGAGACTCATGAGCCGGATAATATGGAGATTCTTGGTCTGCTATGGATCCATGCGTTGGTATAGGTGCCATCCAAGCCAATTTGGAGGGGTCATTGGGCAGATTTGGGAAGTATTTATTGTGTAAATTTTCGAGGAATGAAGGGTCGGAGGGATCGAGGTCCTGAACTGCGGGTGGATTTGGGAAATGGATAGCAGGATCCGAGCTCGAAAAATCCCCCAAAGACCCAGTTGCGGGTTTCTCGTCCTCCTCGAATCTAACAGATTTCTCGGCCTCGACAAGATTTCCTGCTGGTTTCGGCGCTGGAACAAGTTTGACAGGTTCCTCCAACGCTGGTTTGGCTTTCCTCGCGTCCTCCTCGCGCCAGGAGGGAGGTTCTATACCAGTATCCCCACGACCCTCATCCAGATTCGCCTTCCTTAGAAATCGTTCAATCAAGGAAGGATTCAACCCAGCAAGAAGCTCTTGCCTCTCCTCCTCGATCTCTTCCGTCGACATTGCATCCAACTTCTGCTTATTTTCCTCATCGATCCGTCGTCGTTCCTCAGCATCAAACCTATCATCTCGAGGATCGCGGGGCGCTAGTTGCAGCGGGACTTGTGCCGTCAACGTTTCAACTTTTGGCTCTGCGGGCGCCGCAACTCCTCCTCTCTGCTGCTTAAAAGCAGAAATTTTGGTTCTCTTCTTGTGTTCGGGGAAGCCGGTCGGGGTGCTCTTCATTTTCGGCGCGGAAGGAGGGGCAACTTCGCGCTCTTGGATATCACCGATGAAGGGGAGGGTTGGGAAGCCATTTGAGGGTATTATCGAGGGTGAAGCGCGCTCGTCTTCATCGTCTGAGAGATCGACCATAAATCGTTGTCCCCGTAGATCCATCTTGTGTTGTGGTTGTTTGGTAATTTTGGTTGGTAATTAAAGCAAGCAACGAGGTTCCATTCCAGGTTTCCATGAAACCTTTCATCACGTGCTGAACAAAATCTCAGCCTTGTTCTCGCTAAACCCCTTTTCACTTTTTTCTGACATCACTTCACTTTTAGTACTAGATGGCAGAAGTACTGAAGTTCCACCGGAATCCGGAATCATAGTAAGTAGGGATCAACTTGAACAGTACAATAATTTTGCCAACCCTTTTATTAGCTAATTCTCAAAAATGTTCAATTTTTCAAACTCTTTTTCCAAACTGCTCACCCCACGGGACGGACCCGTATCCAAAGTGACGGGATAGTTTTAGGTATGATGTATTAAACACACTCACTTGATTGGGACATAATTTACTCTATATTTCAGACGTTCTACCCTCCCCCCCTTGAGATTATGTCCAATAGGAGGGTTCTCACAATTCAGTGGAGCAGGTGTCTTGCGAATGCCGAGGGGCGTCCATTGTACGAGATGCAAAACTAAGCTTCTTTACACTTGGAAATTAATTGCTTTAGTGTCATGAAATTAAATGTTGTGGGTCTTTAGGAAGGTGATTACAATATCATATCGAATTTCGGCTCTGCCAGGCAAGGTTCATTCCTTATTTCGTCAGTTCTTCACAATGGCAGGTCGTACTAGCGTGAGTGTTTCCGGAAGCACTCCTATTTTTCTTGGACTCTTGGAGTTTTGCGTCAAAATATCGCTATACCTCCTCGACTTTTTCCAAAACATTCAAGGCGAAAAGAGAACTTCAAGGATTGCTTTCTCGGTCGGTACTTTTCTGCACTGCACTGCACTGCACTGTCGCATAGGGCGTATCTGTGCTTCCGCATTAGCAAATCTACCTCGCCTTCCAGACGAGATCTCTGAGCTGGAGGTTGAGGCGGCACGTACAAGTAGAATCCTCGGGTAAAGCAGTCAAATGGAAAAGTACCAAAACAACCCAGACCCACCCACCACCACCTTGCCCCCACAAATCTCCATGACCACGATTAGCAGTTACGTTTGTGTCAATTAGCAGGTTTCTTGCCCAGTTGTGCGATGGTAGCATCGACAGATTGGGGTCAACTCTGGGAGTACTCGCAAACCTCGATCTAGGTCTACTCTGAGAGTAGTGTCAGCTCTGGGAGCCCGGGTCAATTGATACGCCATGGACCATCTTGTAAAACTCAGTTCGTCTGGTTTTCATTCTGAGGCCTCCTTCGGGGGGTAGGGACTTTTGCTAGTTTGAATTTTGGTATTTATTTATTTTTGGCTTTTTTTTGTTATTGTTTTGAGCGTTGAAAAGTTCCATGTTGTTATCCTGAGATTTGGGGCTCGTTGGTAACGCGCTTGTGGACTTCGCCCACGGCAAACTATTCCTTCTACCTGGACTAATCCAGGATCCAGCTGACTTGATAAAGTATTTGGAACGAGTCTTTTTGGCTTTCGTTTAATACTTGAAACGGTTTGCTGTCGGTTGCCTCATTTCCCCCACAATGAGACTTTCGTGGGTCGCTCTTGCTTCCGCGGAAGGTGGTGCGGAGAGTTTAGTTGGAAACAGCATCGCGCCCGCCTGTTCTGTGAACCACAAAGAACTTTAATTTTTCTCCCGACCTCACCTCGAAATCTTAACCACGACACATCATCTAGACCGTGTGGGAAAAGTCGAGTCAAATCAACTCCATTCAAATACGTAGTCGCTTTCGAATTCAATCGAATGCGAGCTGTACGGTACGCTCATCGCAGCTTCAGGACAAGACCGCCCAGGTGTTCCCTTTTGGAAGCCCACCATGAATGTTCGTCAATCTCTGGTTTTTGCCTCACTTGCTAAAACTTCTAACCGTCTTGCTACAGAACCAAAATAATTACCAAATGGTCTACAACCCGCCAACAGCACAATACTTCAACCCTCAGATGCCTCAAGGCGCTCAACAACAGCAACAGCAATACATGTATCAGTACCCAACGTACCAGTACACCCCAGGACGATACGTGAACAACACCATGGGAGCACCACCACATGTAAACTCCAATCAAGCGCAATATCAAGGACAATATACCCAACCCATCAATCGTCAAATAGTGTCTCAACAGCCTCAATCAGCACCCTTCGACCCCGTCTACTTACAAGACATCTATGGCAAGCTTGAAAGCTTGAAACGCGCTTTCGAGGGTGCGCACAGTGTTCAGAAAGAATCTCTCGAAAAGGCAGCGGCCGACAAGACAAGAATCACCAAATTGGAAGGCGAGGTTGCGAAGCTGAAGGCGGAGCTCGAGGATGTAAGAGTGCGACAAGTTCCAGAGCATGGGTCTCTTCTCCCAATCGCTCTTCGGAATCCGCTTCCGAAGGAAGGAGAAACTGAAGTTGCCGCAAGATTGGAATTTGGGAAGACTTCGCCTTTGTTTTCTGGTCTACTCAAGCAGCTTGAGAAGGCAAGATCACAGGCAGCAATTCCTACTTCTGAATCACCACCAGCAATCACTCTCGGACGTCAACTTTCGGAGGAAGGGGAGATTGAGGATGAGAAGGAGGTGAAGGAGAAGCCGAGACCAGTTACGAGACAAAGCACAAGGGCGACCAAGGGTGAGGTTGGAAATGCGCGGAAGAGAATCAAGCGAGAAAGATCATACTGATTGAATCAGTCTGATCAATATTCCTTCTGCTGCTTGCATCGTCGGGACCGAGTGCAGCCTTATGATATACAAGCTATCAATATGGAATGGGAGCGAGATCGTCGCTGGTAATGGGTGGAAATGGCTTTTGCCTTGAGGGATTTTATGTCGCATTTTCATGTTTGGAAGACTGTACATTATAGGTAGCTTTTGCAATGGGCTTTCGGAATGATACATGCAATAAACCAATTTTTAGCAAGTAAGAGATCCGGGCGTTGCTCTGCGAACATCTACTTTTCCCTTGTTGTATGAAACGGTTTTAGACTATTGGAATGTTGCACTTCAGTGGGCAAGAGTAAAAGACTTGAATTCCTTGCCTCCTCTCTACAAGAGCTGAAGTCACATATATATATACAACTTTACAATAACCATTGCCGCATCCATTTACTGTGGAAAACTCTTTCCTGTCGGCATGCCCAACGGGCATACCGAGATCTCACAAGCGGCTTGATATAACAGATATCACCCTACCTATCAACATATACAATTGAAAGCATTGATCTAGAAGACCTCAAAGCTTAATTTATAGATTCTCCTAAGTCCTCTAGAACAATAACCGCAATTGTTCAAGACCCACTTGAGTAACTAAGTTATGCGGTGTTCGTGGAGTAATGCGCGGATCTCTTGCTTTTTCATCTGCCAGTTCTGCTTTCAACTCTTAACCACAAGTCGCTTGAACACACATGTTTAACAAGCAAAAAGATTCCAGAGATCCGCCTGGTAGTATAATCTCAGCTATAGGCAATGGAGCCTATGTAGGTCAAATATAGGCCGGTTGCAGCTGGGGACTTGTCTCTTTATTTTTGTTTTTATTCTTATGATTTTTGTCGTACCCAGATCCACACAAGAGACAGCGAGCTTTGTTTGCAAGATTTTCGCACTTTTAATTGCGGCATCGCTGTGTTCACAGCCACGCCTAGCGCGAGTCTCGCTGCGTCCCTTGCCTTGAAAGGCAGAAGTAGATTTGCTTATTTGTGTATATAATATAAATTGGTATGTGAGGCTTGTAGGTCAGGATCCTACAGAGTTGTGTTACTATTCACTATTTAAGTGGCTTGGTGTTCTTACTTTCTTACTTGAAAATGAAGGTAACCACTAAAAATACTTCGAAGAGTTAAGGGAGTAAGTACAAAATCTCGAGGCTCACTCCTTAGTATTATTTATCCCTTTTGGATATAAGTTTTCATTCTGAAAGTCATAGTAATTTTTCTTACTCCTGCCGGTTGATAGCCATATAAAAGAGTGACAAGTAAGCTTAGAAGTTTTGACTTCGCTCGAGACTCACTACTTAGTTATTTATAATCACCTTGATCTTGAATCATTTACTTATAACCTCCACAAATTCACTCATCTTCACCCTGGTATTAATACCATTTCTAAACGTCGCAAAACGTTAACATAATTTTGGCTGTTGACTAGCCCAAATAGGTAATCCCTCTCCACAAAAGATCATTAAATAACAAATTCAGCCCCCAGCTTCCACTATTCCCAATCTAGCCATTAAATCATCTGGTGAATCGCAAGTTGAATCGTGTAAAAGGGAGTCTAGAAAGCTTCCACAGCCTCGCTTAAAAATGTAAGGTCCTACATGACCAAAAAAACAAAAAGAATAAATCTTCCCCAGTTGCTAGCTTGTCCTAAATAACAGATATCCCAGTCAATCAAGTGCTTCATTAGCAGGAACTCTAAACTCCACTGTACCAATTCCGCGATGCCAGCAGGCCCGTAGACATGGCTTTGATTACTTGAATAGTAGTAGTTTGGAGTGTGGGACCATGGACACCATATATCACTATAAATCTGGTGTTTTCTGCTAATTTTGATTCAAGAGAATTGTAAAATGCGTGACACCTCTCTCATCACCAAGTAAACAATGACTTCAGGAAAAACCCGACAGCTGTTTCGTAATAGGAAACTTGCAGTCGTATTCTGAGACTGGTGCAGATGGTATTTCTACAGACCCCAGGTGTCATTTTGTAGGCGTATTTGGTTTTTTTAGGGTGAGGTGCGTCTCTACAGGGACGAGAAAATGTTCCTGATTTGTTCCTTCGGAAAACCGCTTTTAAATGCAATTAAAAACACAACGCAATCATCAACATGGATACAATTCTATTGTAGTATTGATTGGCAATTTTGGAAATCGTTCTAGATTTTTTTAATACTTTTCTGACCTCCTTTGGAACTACTAATGTAGTGATGGTATGGTTCTGCGCAGGTGGAAATTAGGAAGCTTTTTACGTCCCCGTAGAAGTGCATATACTTGTTTTAGTTAGCAATCATAGAAAAGTGCGAAATGTCCAAAGGAGTTGGCCTCATGAGCGTTCTAGACGGGAGACTTTTATGTTAGTTTAGGTCGACTTTACATCCAGAGCTTGGTACTATACTTCTAATCAAGCGAAAATCTATTCGTTTCAAATTTACAAGGGATAATCGAGTTGAAGCTACCGCTCACCAGTGTCACGACACACTTGCTTATTACTCAAAATTATGCCAGAAGAGCAAATGAAGAACAACACCTTAAGAGTCCTTACCTATTATTTGCTCTCTGCCTGCCTTGTATTCGTAGAGCTGTTTAAGTTTGAAAGAGAGATGCGAGTGAAGGAGGGGAAGTGTGATACGGGACCAGTACCTTGGAGAATGAAGGTCACAACCTGACGAGTATCACGGAGTTCTAAGAGAATGTAGTGCATTGGAGCAAGTTCCGATGCCATGTTGAGCGGTGTGTGGAGAGAAGGGGGAAGGAGGTTTGTGGAAATATTGTATCTTCCTTCTCCTCTACAATCCCCTTTTCTCTCTGTGGGACAAGCCTCGAAAAACTATGGGAAAGATGGTCTCAAGAAAACTAAATTTCAAGACTTCTTCCAGGGTGTCTGCTATCTGTATTATGTTTTGTATGTAGCCGTAGAGCTGTTTTAGTTTCTAATGGATCCGTGAACCTAAAGAGTAATATATCGATGGAACTTCAGGGTTTTAAGAAACAGATATCGGTACTTGGAACAGGTTCCAGTATGAAACGGTCACTTTTCTAGGGCAGGTTTTATATGGAATGGAACCATCCTTTGAAAAGGTTACTGGAACCGGAGTGGGAGCAAGGAGAAGTGATTTTTGAGCTGTCTTGAGGTGAATTTGAGCTCTTCTTAAGCAAAATAAAGTGGAGCAAGTCGTGGGTAGATTCTCACCCAGGCTGTAGTGGATTCCTTCTTGGACGCTTATCCATAGCTCCCATTTTCTTTTTATGCTTCACTCAAGATGTGAAATGCAACAGCACAACTACTTTACTATAAGTAAATGTCCCAACAACACTCATTGCGTCCCATGTCTAATAGTTTCAACGCGCAAAACACAAAAATGGCAGAACTAGTCCCCGAAACCGAGATACCCTCCATCAGAGAAGACATCGAGGCAAACAAAGACGGAAAACCTTGTCCAATCTGCTTGGAACCTATCAAAGAGCACCAAAGGGCTAGGATCATTGATTGCAACCACGAATTTGGTGATACGTGCATCTCCCAACCATACCACAAATTCACACACGCACCCTAGCGTTTTTACACCAAAAGTCGGCCCATGCGCGACCCTCTACCACTCTAAAATTTAATGTAAAGGATATCTATAAATTTTCACGTAGAGTAATTCGAACATTTTAACAATACTCCTCTATATAATACTTGCTGATATGTGCTTAGTTCTTAATATAGACTGGGCTAAAGTTAGCAAAGTTAGGATTTCAGCCATTTCGTATGGAAATCCACCTAAAATTGCTTAAATTCCAATTCCTCTTGCTTTAATCTCATAAAACTTATTAAATAAATACTTTTAGAGATTATCTAAGAGTAGAAAGTCTAGATTTCATAAAGATAAAAAGCTTCTATAAACAAAACTGTGCTTATAACTTAGGGCAATTAAATTATACAATTATTACTAAGCCTTGTTTCGGCCATTTTTGGTGTAAAAACTGCTGGGGTGCGGAAACTTCTGTCCACAGACTGTATATGGTATTTGAGTTGTTCATGATAATTATGAACGCTTACCTCGCTATCTCCCCTGGTCATGCCGCTGTCTCTGTTGCTCTTTTGGAGCTTTATTGCCTTGTTGCCTGTCTCCCAGCAAATAATGAGTTGCGCAAGAGAGCCCTGGCTGCTCTTTTCGAGAATACTTCGTTTATTATTGATAAGAATAATGTCAAAATCTTCGAGAGATTCTTCCGTAGCTTCGTACGAGGCATTGAGAATGTTACTTTTGATTTACGGTACGTATCCCCACTCAAGATCCCAAAACTCCAAAGCTAACTGGGGGTTTCTAGCCTTTATATGTGCTCCTCTCTCACCTGCGTACAAGTTACACTTGTCAACTGCGTCTATCAGAGAACGAGAACAATGATCATCTCTCCTCTCTCCTCAGTCCACCTCCAGGACTTCGCCAGCCTCAAGCACCTAACCATCGAACTCCTCCACATCCGCGAAGACTACGACCTCTGGACCCCCCTCATCCGCCACCTCGTCTCAGCCTCCTCACAACTCCAAAACATCTCGCTCAAACTCCAGATCGTCGCCTCCACCAGAATTGGCTCCATGGCAGCTATAACCCACTTGCACCGACTAGAAACCGACGAGTTGTTCTACAACATGAATCGTCTCTTCAAGGGGCCGATCAGAGGCGAAAAGAAGTGATATTCTGGCATTATGAAGTCCTTGAATCATACGACTTTTAGTCGTCTTTATGGGCCTTCGGAGACAAGGCATCAGTATGAGGAGGCGGATGAGGATTGGACTTGGAGGCCTGAGCCTGGGTGTGTTTTGGAGGTTAGGGATGAGGGTGATGGGCAGTATGACGATGATGATGATATGTACCATTATTTGAACGACGATCAGGAGGAATATAAGGTAAAAGGTTTGTTTTTACGAAGATAGTTTGACCGCGGCATTGACCCGGAGACTGGAGTTTTCCTCTGGTTCCAATACGATTCACAAATTCTTGACCATTGGTCGTACAAGCTCACGCACCAAGTAGATCTCATGTATTCGAAGACATCGACGGTCTTGTCTCGAGAGGTTACAGTAATCTGGAGTATAGTAGTGTCATGACTACAGGTAAAGGAGGAGCCGATTAAGCTTTTGGGAAATCCGACATTATATGGAGTATTGATGCTAACCAAAGTGCATTTTTGAGAAATGCGACAAATGAATAGTCTGGAGGAAAACCTACCATAACAGGGAATATACCCGAGTCTCTCTTTGAGATCCCAAAGCACCAAAATCAATTGTGGTAAGGAACCGACAGTAAACCACCTCTCGACGGTAGTCTCTCATACGAGCTAAAACCCCTCTTCATTGACAAGCTGTACTCAGTACCTATGCATGATCTTCCCTTCTAGGCTTACAGGAAAAAAGTGCAGAAGCAACTTAGGGCATTGCCGACAGACTTGGTACAGTCAAGCCTGGAGAAGGCGACTTAAAGCCTGTTTGGATTATGTTATTTAAGGATATTATTTAATTTTGACTAAATAATACACCTAATCCAAACATTTTCACTACTTTAATTTATTATTTAAATAATTAAATAATACGCCATACAAATT
>LLCD01000633.1:0-16172 GCA_001414355.1 Hymenoscyphus salicellus
GGAGCTAACTGCGCCGGAACCAAGAACTCCCCAGGCTCTGCAGCTGCGGCAGGTACGAAGAATTGACCATCTCCAGCTCCAGAAAGTGGTCTAATCTCCTCATTCGAGAAACGCGCATTCTCTGTATCGAAGAGAGTTTCTCCCGGTCCAGCAAGGGGTTCACTCAATGGCGCTGGTAATCTGTGTAAAGCCCCATATCCCAAAACACATCCCAATGCTCCCTCTCCGCCCCAATCGCGACTTGGGTGGATGGTGACTTCTCGAGTGACGTTGTATTCGTTGTTGTAAACGTATAATCGCAAGGGTCTACCAATGTGATCCTCTACTAACTCTCCCAATCCTGCTTCTCCGTGTAATACGCCTTCGGGTGTTCCGAGGATGTAATCGCTGTATGGGAGGAGACCTGCGAGGTCTGCGGGGGAGTTGGCTGGGACGTCGAGGATGTGCCAGATGTTTGAGGCGGCGGAGAGGGAGGTCCATTGTAGGGCGAGACCGAGGGTTGGTTGGTCTGCTGGGACGGGAATTTGGAGCATGCGGGATCTTTGGCCCTGGGATTGTGTGAGTAGGGCGGTAGAAGGGAGGAGGGGAGGTTGGTTACCTTTGCACTCCAGATTCCGAGGGTTACGGTGCTTCCAGCGCAATTACGGACTTCTTGGGCAAAGAGAGCTGGATCGGAATCATCCTACTTGTGTTAATCTTTTATTTATAAACTCTGATAGGCAGGACCTTACAATCATACGTCCATTGATCCCAATTATGAAATCGAACCATGGCTCGATATGGAGTTCCGCGGTTTTATTACGTAGTACTTGGAATCCGAAATGGCCAAACGTCGAATTTTGGGTAGGAGCATCCGAGTCCAGCCGGGAGATGAATCGATTGAGAGCGTTGAACATGGTGGGTGATATAGGATTGTTCGTCCGAATATTGAGAGTTGTTGGACTATTGACTATAAGGAGAGGGAGTTGGTGATAGGTAGCTCTACTGGAGCAATCTGGCGCTTCAGCCTTGTTGCAGGGATTATGCGGCCCAAGCTTTAGGCGGGACAAATTTATTTTGGGCAAACATCGTCAACTTCTTCAACCTTTTTAAGTCGCAAATAAAGTATTTGAATTTGACAAACTTTGAGATACTCCTGTGAGTATGGGGGTGATTCTATTTATGAGGGTTTGCTTTCGCAATTTGTAACTCTTTGACTGACTGATTCATTAGAAAGTGGCAATATCAAAACACGTACAACTCAGGTTTCCTCTCACCACTCCACCACGGCTTGAATATTCGCAGTCGATAAACCAGACATCTGGAACTCATCCAACTTCTTCTTTGGGAGATTCTGAACCCAGACAAAATAGTGCTCGCCGATTCCTTGCTACTGTCAACAAAAACTCTCATTAAATTCGGTCACGACTTTGCAAAAGGAGAAGTAGTTCCCAAGCGTTGAGGACAAGCGATTTCATTCTCTTGCGCAGCCTATCTCAAGAGCAAAGAGAGGTCGCCAATAAAATTTAATTGTGAGTCGCGTGGGGATCAAAACGTCTTCAGTAGGACCCTTCATCCTCCGCGAGCTTCCCAGGCTGTCACTCAAAATCCCAAAACCGTCGATATGGCGAAGAAAAACGGAAAACGAAAGAGAGCGCAAGAACCTGAACCTGTTGTTGATTACGATGAGTACTCACTCGCAACTTCCAACCTTGCATCCAATCCATTTCCACTCACTGATGATTGTCACCACTACACGCGACGTGAAGATGTTACATGGGACATTCAAAAGTAAGTTGAAAAGAAATATCAATCATATATTTTTGTTAACATATGACTAGGTATTGGGCTCAGAGATATAGTATTTGGTCCGCATATGATTATGGCATTCAAATGACGGATGATGCTTGGTTTGGTGTCACACCTGAGCCCATTGCAAAGTTGGTCTATCCTTCCTCCTTTCAAAAATTACTCTAACAATTCCTAGTCAAGTAGCTGCTGATCTACACAAATACACACCCTCCAAGTCGATTGTAATTGATATCTTCGCCGGGGCTGGTGGGAACGCGATCGCATTTGCACTTTCCGGACATTGGGAAACCATTATAGCCATCGAAAAAGATCCTTCAGTCATAGCCTGCGCCCAACACAACGCAACAATTTATGAAGTCGCCGACCGGATCACTTGGATCAACGCCGATTGCTTCGACTACCTCTCCTCACCAGAATCCCAAATCGACACCTCAAAAACCGTAATCTTTGCCTCACCTCCATGGGGTGGACCAGGCTACACCTCAGATGAAATCTTCAACCTCAGCACCATGCTCCCCTACTCAGTCCAACAAATCCATCAAGCCTGCAAAGGAATGACCACCGCTCTCTTCCTCCCCCGAACCAGCAACCTCAATCAAATCGCAAAACTGACCAAGAACGACGAGAAGTTCGACGTGGTACAGTATTGCATGGAAGGAGCAAGTAAGGCATTAGTGGCTTACATCCCGGCGACGACCTCTTGATATCGGATGAATGAGAAGCGAGAGATTGGGTATTTGGGAATCCCAAAGTGGAAAAGCGTTATCACGTTACATTGCAGGTGAGGGGGAAGCTTGGGAGAGAATTTAGTTGTGCCTGGGAGCCTGAGGAGTTTATACATGTTTCCCCGCAAAACTACTTTTTTTTGTTGCACATCGTGAGGATATTCGCCTCAGGCAAACAGGTGTTTGGCTTGAAGATGGGCTGAGATGGGTTAGAGGGTGCATGGAACTTATTTGTACCTGTATTTGTGGAAATTTGTGTATAAGGTATGTACTTTTTGGTCGTGAATAGCTTTACGTGAATTTAAGCTTTACTTTTTGGGTTATGCGAGGATGTTTATTGATCCTGCTGGTTTTTTTGGGGGAAGTTCGAATCGAGTGGTCATGTTGGGTTTTCTTGGCATATCCTATACTATTTTGTTCTCTCGCCTTAGTTATATACTACGCCGATTTGAATTCCACTCGGTATATCCAAGCTCAATTCATGTTGGTCATCCCAAATACTCCAAACTCCAGAGTCCAAACACAATCAAACGTCGCTCTTTCCAAGATTACTTTTGAGCTACATTCTCTCGCACAACCATCGGAAGTATCGGTTTTACCCTTACCTTCTATCATCACCTCCTCGCTATCGCATCCTTACTCTCTCTCTCTCTCTCCTCTCCCACCCCTTCCTTACGCTAGAAAAAAAACTTCCCTCTGAATTGTTTCCGCACCCCCTCTTCTGATCGTGATGTTCTCTCTTCATATCTCTTGTTCTTCCCCCCTCTGCCAGTAACTCTTTCGATGGAAGATGGATGGAACTCATGGAAAAGGAGAGGGAGAGAGAGTAAGGAAATAGATGTAAAGGAAGCAGCCATCAAGGGATAATTGGCGCTGATCAACCTCTGACAGCGATTGGTATGTTCTACTTCAATACTTGACTGTTCCGATTTGCTCTGTTCCCTTCTTCAAGATTGCCTCATTGTCTGATGCGTATTGTAACCATAAATGGTAAATGATATTACAGTTGATAGATTCGGACTTCACTTAATCAACCTGTTTCTTCTAAACATCTTGTAGAGTATATTTCTACAAAATTACTTGGGTATCTCTCCCACACTGTAGAGGGGATTTTTTTTTTTCGGTGCACAGAGAGTGGGTACGTTTACCCAGAAACAGCACATTAGGCGATCTTAGCCATTTGCACGTACAACTGTGAGGTTGTTGTCATCCCAAAGAACCACCTTTCGTCTCCATTTATACCCACTTTCGAGTGCACGGAAAAACAACCCCTCTACAGTGTGGAAGAGATACGGAGAACATTAATACAATCCCTCGCACCTTGCCACAGAATCATTTTTCAATAGTTTCCAATAAGCGAACAAGGAGCCACTTCAGAAGTGCGCATTCGAGAGGCGTCGAACTTCTGCTGGCCTGTTAGGTCAAAAGGAGAACCTGGGAGTGAGATTGTGATTGCATACTACTCTCGTCGCTAAATTCTTCTCATCTCCTTCTCAAACCGAAAATTCGTCTTTCCCTAGTCCCCCATAACTTGTACACCCCAATAAATATTAAAACACCCTTTGCATCGTTTTGTAAGCCTCGTGGCAGTACCCCACACTCAACTAACCAAATCGCAGGATTCTTCCGAATAACATCAAGAATCCCTTCATCCTGTAATTCAATAGTATAAATCGTTCCCTCGTCGTTAAGTTCGTAATGCAAATGGAGTTCCGCGCCGTCAATTCTTCGAAAGAGAGGTACGTCATGTGTTTTTCGAAGGTGTAGTCTGTGTCAAGATGGATTTTGTATCTTTTTGTTGAGGTGGAATGGAGAGCTGGAGGACAGTAGAGCCGAGCTTCGGGATAGGTTATGTGGGGGTGGAGTTTGGGTGAGGGGGTTTGAGATGATGGAAATCCGGGTGAGTGAATGTTGGATGTTGAGGGAAAGTTCAATGTGGTGTATCGTTCTTGATTGTATATTGAGACTCCTCCGAGGTGACTGTGGAGGATTGACTTTGGTGATTCGTTGACGGGTGTGCTGACAGAGAAGCTGATGAAGAAGCTAGGGATGGTGAGGGTTGAGAGGTACATATCTGGTGAGACTAGGTGAAGAACGCTTGGTGGTATTTAAGCCTTGGTGAAGTGGCAGAAAAGAGTGGAATGTTTGGTGAGCAGAGGGAGAATGAAGTGGAAGTTGGGCAGAGAGGATCTATATTCTTTTGGCTTACTATTCGGATGGCTATTAGGATGGAAGCACTCTATTTCCAGATCCTTGTTTTGGAATCTCCAATCTAAGCCCCTTAGTCTTTAGGCTGATGTACGTGTACGTCAAAATAGACGAGAGTATCCGCAAATAGTTAGTTGCTCGTTTAACACATAAAACTCTGGTCATCATCTGATTTATTTTAGAGGACCTACTACAAACCTCTTGGAGATGATAATATCTATAATAATTTGTGTAAATGGGAATTCCGAATAGCGCTGTCAAAATGTTTTGGAGAGTTCTTGGAGCGGGACAAGACTAAGATGCCTCTTATGTGCGACTGTGAGGTTCTTCAAGCATTTGGCACACATTTCTTTACCTTGGCGCCTGCGGGTTGCCATTCGCGGCGTATTGACAAGCCCTGAGTAAAAATATTGATGTTGCATCTGAAAGTCTTGGAATCCCATGTGGTGGTTCCAAATCCAATCATAATCCTCTCTCCCCCTGAAAGTGGCTACGAAATAGAAGGATTTACTGATGTAAAAGCAGATTGCCAGTTGAAGAGTAGAATTAAGATCTTGGTCTTGGTTGTGATAGCAGTATTGGCGACTTGCTGTCCTGCTGAATTGCTCCCGCCGAATCATGGTTCAGTAGGCAAGAAGAAATCAGTTTCGTTCCTACCACTGCACTCTCGCGTGTCCCACCACGAGAGGAACATCATGGAATCCCACATTTGAAAGTCATCATGTTTCATCTAATTATATTGTGCTGTCCCCCTTTCTGCAATTTAGAGAAGACCCACTTCCCAATCGGGAGGTTTACGGCTCGGCCCCTATGATTGATCTGTCTTATGAGAACTTTGGTTTTGACGTCGAAACTTTACATTTCCTACCACCCCGTAGACAGAAAAAGTAGCAGTAATTAAGCCCTCCCCAAGACAGCCCGTAGCATGTATAACTCAACGTAAACGTGATAAAAACTTGTTAGAAGCTGGACGAAGGTTAGTGAGTATCCTCTGCAACTAATTCTATTTTTCTTTGATTTTTATGATTGTTCAATGTTACGGTACCAATTGGGTACCTACCTTATTTTACGACTGGCGATATGGCTATGCTGGTAAATTCGATCCGATCAAACTTAACGGCCGTACTCTATGCACCACCCTGGCATTGTTCATACGTCACGCCTCGAAGGTAACCCCCGGCGCGCAGAGGAGAAGAAAATGGAATCGCATATAGTAGGTAGCCTAGGAAGCTCCTTCCTCGAACCCATTCAATGGTTCTAGATTTTGTTGGCACAACTGGCAGTAAGCTTGGATCTCGCCCTTGGTAGACGCGAGTCTCGGTTCAAAATGGCCTCGCTTGGTCCGAGTCGCTCCTTCCCTCACAATGGGGTTGACCTCGTCGTGCCCACCAGACTTTAGGTCGAGGCACAAACCACACCTCTACCCCCTCTCCATATACACAATTCCTTGTCGCTGAAAATGAATCGCGGGGGATGGCTTAATTTTCAAGACATCGAGGATTCATCAACACTTATGTGTCCCTCTCTTTAGCAAGATAGCAAAAACTATGTAAAGATCAATTGACCTGGTCGTCGATTCCACGCATGTTCCTTGGTTGATTTGGAGCTCACTAAACAATTGCGAAGAGGCAAGGGGACGCTTGGGAGCGTTAAGGAGGACTGTCCCCTTTTATTTGGGCATGGTTTTCTTCCATTCTGTAATCTATTCTGTCGCAAGATGACCAAGAAGAGTACACGAATGGACGAGAGAATTCAACGGCATTCCTTCACCTGGATAGGTTCCAACCTTCGTTGCCGTCCACCTCAGTCACTCCTTCGTCACCTACTTTCCCAAACACAACTGGCAAATATGCAGCCATAGTTGTTTCCAGTCGCTCAGGAATGACGATCTGTTCGGTTATTTCAGGGTTGAGCCATCCTTTCTTGCAGTAACGACATTGATGTCTTTTGAAGAAAGCAAGAATTCCCTGTGGTCCCAAGTCTGCAGGCCCATGAGTGCCCGCTTTGGTGTTGGACATGATGACTGGCTCTGTCAAGATGCTGAAAGACGACTTGATTAGCAGGTCGCAAACAATTGGGTCATCAATGGATGTTGGTGTACTGTACTTACTAGTGATTTTTAACCTTCCCCCCTTGGATATCGCACATCAGAAAGGAGCCGTCTGAACAGTGATATGAGAAATGACTCAGAGCTTGCATTCTGTGATCATTCGATTGGACAGCACCACTATTGCTATTGAACTTTTGAAAATTCTCGATCATAGGCTCTACCAAGCCCGTGTGGCCAGTTCTCTCACAAGTCCATACTTCCGGTACACCGAGTAAAACGTTGACGGGTAGTATGGTCTTCTGATTGAACTTATGGATGAACTCGTGCGCCAGCTGGATGTTGTTAAGGTGTTCTCGGAAGTAATGCTGCTTGATCAGAGAATCTTTGAATTCTTTGCCAATACAGGGTTTGTCTTTTCGGGGTCCATTGAGATATTTTCCTCCCCATACCTTTTTGAAAGCTCCCCCTGCGATTTTTTTTATCGACATGGGCTTCTGAGGAGAGGTTCTCTATTGCGAGTAACATGAAAGTTCTCTCGCCCTCTTTTTCCTCGACGGGGGATTTAGATGAGATATCAGAGGGCATCATGTTGAAAAGATGGATCAGGATGAGATTTGGTGGTCGCTTACGGGTCCGGAACGGCGCAATTGACCTTTTTACTACTGACAAAGGGGGTGTGGTATATTCGTCTACTTTGCTTCCTGGCCTTGCTTCCTCGGTAAACAAAGGTTTCAAGATACTAGAACTTGCTAGATATTGTGTGGTAGGACTCTGAAACGCTCTTTGAGCTTTGGGATTAGATGGAAGGTCATCTTCATTTCTCTTTGTTCCAGACAATGGAGCTAATTTCAAGATATCTTACGGAAATTAAGGTAGAAATATTGGATTGTTCTGCTACCCCCGTGAGCCGATTTCTCGGAGTCTGAAACTCGCCTCATTGCATAGTTTGCTAAAATCCAATTTTAATCTGGACTCGAAAATAGATATAACCTCGATGGCTTTCTTAAATATTCTTCCTTTCTCTAAGACTTTCTAAGCGAGTGAAGTGTTTGAACCAGCTCTTTGTTTGCCTGTGTCATTCATTGAAAGGAATTAATGAAAACCCCTCGTTCAGGCCTTGTACTGAGATGTCTCAGCAACGGAGACCTCACTGAGTTCTCAAAATATTTGGATACCCTTTCAGCCATAGATACGTAGGAAGTCCATCAGTAAGGCTTTGAGGAGTCTGGGCATTCTTGCTCTTCAAGTCAAGTTATGTTGATAAATGCGAGCCAGTAGCAAAAAGCATATGTCTAGTTCACCAAATCTGTTTAGACGTACATGAAATCTCGCTACAATTTGACAAATTAATCTCATAACCTAACAGACTAACCTGATAAAAGCGACATTTTGTCACTACTCTATGAAATAAATCGCATCTAAAGATAAGGAGTATATATCTAATTCTCTACAGTTTTAAAAACCTTGGAGCTCTGTTTAATTAACTTACTCTTCCTATATACTGTTGAACAACTTATTTTAGTAATTAGGTTTACTAGGCAAGTAATAAAATAATTTCTTAATTCCATACTTGGTGATAAAGCATACCAACAGCTCCAATATATATACTGTTGGAGACGTATTGCTTTGCAGTACTGCTCTCCTCCGTAACGATAGGTTTGATTGCAGAAATCAATTCATTGTCTCGTACATCGTGGCTAGTCCATAGTTAATAAGCTACGTACAGTTCAAGATAAGTGAAGCACGAAATTTAATCAAAAATTCGCCACTGAAAAGATCAATTAACACCAGGAGATCATTCGATAGCCCAAGAAAAATCCCAAGCGCTCAGTAGTGATACAGTACATGAACACGAGTCTAATACCTAGCACGATTACCATTAGCCGCCAGTTCGGCGGGAGGTTGGCATGGTGTTTGTTGGTATGGCACTGGGTGGGGTGTTGAAACGGTTGTTGAATATGGTGAGACCGGACTCTGGGGGTAGCTAGGAGGTTGTTGAAAAGCTGGATATTTGGGAGAGTTGTCTTCGTGACGAGGTTTGCGTCGAAGGAATATGATACCGATTACGAGGGCAATCAAGACAATGGCACCAGCAACAGCTATTCCAGCAATTGCTCCAGTCGAGAGCTTTCTTGCAGTAGATGGTTGTACAGAGGTTTTCGATGAGGTAGAAGTTGGACTTGGGATGATCCGTGTTGGTGTTCGTACTGAAATTTCCGCCTTTATCGAGAAATAGGTTGCAAGGTCTGTATTGTTGAACCCCCCAACCGGAGCCCGAACCGTGGCACTGCCCTGTGGTCTGAATAGTTTTAGTCAAATAGGTGTTAGAAAAGGAATGGAGATATACTTACGACCCACCTACTACGGCTATAATGTCTGATGGCACCACGTAAGAAGTCAAATTTGCCTTGTATTTCGCCCACATACTCCCACTCTGCTTTCCAAGATCAAGATTGTGAGTTCCCCAAGTTGCAGGGCTGTCGCAAAATTGTTCGGGTGGCTTCAATGGGAAGTTTCCGCCAATTATTAGCATTTGTCCTCCTACAACATTGCAGGTAAGGGAATGGTGTGGTTTGGGGTCTGCACTGTCGCCTTGCCACCAACGCATCCATTTGAAGGATGGGAGCGTCAGAATGTAAACATCGTCAAAGCCGGAAGAATTGGTACCGAATCCAAGTCCACCATATAGGTATCTATAATCATCAGTAATCTATACCCAAGAGGTCAAGTGACACGAACATGTTGTATGAAGATTGATCAGCTGCCCAGGCTGTACCAGCACAGAATCTTTTCCGTGAGGCTGGAATATCGCCAGTTGCTGTCTGAGTATACCATTTCGTGCTCATAATATCGTATATATAGATATTGCTCATCGGAGAAGGATTAGCGGTACCGTTTTCAAACACGGAAAACCCACCGAAATACACAAGAAGGCCGCTGTCGCCTGCCGGTAGATATGTCATGACTCCCTCCACCCTTGGGGTAGTGTCTGGTCCTGAGTTGTTGGTCCACGTTTTTTGATCCATGTTGTATTGAACGAGACCACTAGTCGCAAAAGGAGGACCACTCCATGATGGTACTGTGTTGTTGTTCAACCATCCCCCGAGTATGTAAGCCATACCCAGTTCGGGAATTGCAACTCCACCACCCCAAGAGACACTTTGAATGCCATTGCTAGGAGGTCCGAAAGAGTCCCATTGATTATTCAGGACATCGTATGCGAGAAGATTGGGTGTATTGGGTCTGCCACTCATGTACTCCCCACCGAACAAATAAAACCTCTTGTTGACCGAATCTGCCCACAATATGCCACCGCTAACATCTGGAATAGACACGTTCTTGGAAAGGGTTGCTTTAATCTGTGGAAAATCGTTCGTGGCAGTGACGCTATCGAGATCGTTGTAGAGCAGCCATTGATCTGTGAGAGGGGGTTAGTCCATACGGTGATAAATATATTTATAGTAGATAACTTGTGATACCAAAGAAACGAAATTATTCCAATATCAAGAAACAAAAACTAACTCGTGATGTTGTTGTTATCATCGTGGCCGGTGTGGTAATTTACCATGCCACCATCGAGATACAGCCTTCGATCAATCACACAAGATTGATGGGCAAACCGTCGGCAAAACCCATCTGTCGATTCGGGACTCGGGTCCTGTTGCAAAGATATCTGCGTGAATAATAGTATGGCGCATAGCAGTTTCGCCATATAACTTCCACGCAGACTCCCAGCACCCCAAGAGCCAGTATCCACCAGCGATCTAGGGATTTGTTGGGTATGGGGAATCATCAGTGGCCGATTTTCTGCCCGAATAAAAAAAGGAAGTGTTGCAAGACTGAGACAAGAATGGAACAAGCCGAACAAGATGAGCGGAAATTAGACCCAAGTTATAGCAACAGCAGACCAACAGGTGAAAAGGCTGTCAAGCCCAGAGGAGGGGGAGGCAACTACTATTAGGTCCAGTTCCAGACCCCAATCTAATTTTCTGAAATCAAGGCATCCTACAGGTCAATCTGTTGTGCGAGGCCAGATATAATGCCAATGTAGGCTCCAGTGGGCTGATCTCGCTTTCCGAACGAATCTTGAAGTTGATTTTTTCACAGTGTGCAAGTCAACGATCCGGGTAAACAGAAAAGAGCCGCAGTATGGGATGAGAATCATGAGACGAGACCTGAACTACTTTATTGTGGATGTCTCGCGACTCTGTTCTCTGCTGCAACTTTGGGCTGGAGGAGAAGAGGATGGGGATGTGCAACCGAAAACGAATTGCATATTAGTGGGAAAGAAGGAAATACATTCATTTGACCGTCAGCCACGTAGAGTCGTGATAGGAGAAAATACGTTGTTGTGGACGTTGTGTATCAGACTGTGCAGCGCAGGCGCCGGATACCTAGCATGGAAACTCCGCCTCTGACTTTGAAAACGTGATCTAGACCAATTTTCATTTCCAATGAAACATACCCCAAATACACTACTAAAACAACCGTGTTGTACCTTACAATATCAAAGTTTACATACCACATGCACCGGATACATTAGCCCCCCGGACCTCTTGTCTTTAAAACTAAACTCTAGTGCCCTCGATCGGGTCACGCTTTGCTGTCCAGGGAGCCTCTGTCCACACCAAGCTTGAATTTCTCATCCATGTATATCCATGTATATGTCCCATTCTACCTTCGAGTGCTGATCTGTCCATTCCCGTTGCGTGACACCCTTAACTACTTTGGGGTGGTTGGGAAGTTCTCTGATCAAGTGCATCGAGTACCGCACCTATACGCTCTTTCTGATCCCTGAAGACCGTTGTGATGTTGGGGTCTTTTAAATATTTACGGACACATATCAAAGTTTTGAGCTTGACCATGGCAAATCTAGCTTCTTTATCTGTATCTTTTTTTGCCTTCAAGTGGTTCTTCAGAACATTTCTGCCATATGCATTCAGTCCTTTCTTCTTGTCGTATAGCTGTCGAAGCAATTCTTCTTAGCAAGCGCCACCATTTAAGGTTAAAGTAAAGGGGTTAGAAAACCATACCTGGGAGTTTGCAGGAGAGTTCATCTTTGCCTCTAACCAGACAAACTCCTCGGGGTTGTTCATCTTGGATAGGAATGCTGCTGCGAGATGTCCCTCTGGGTTTTTCAGTGTAGTCTGACCTGGTAGAGCAAACGTTTGAGTATTATTGAAATAAAAGACACCTCTGAAGTAGGCGCAAAATGTGACTTTTTCTGTTTTTGCTGGGTCTGGGTTCGCGAATGAAGGTTCTGGACCCTTTTTCTTGTCAAGCCAGTCAAAGAAATGAGTGACAAGTTGCGATTCCAATACGTGCTCGACTTAGTATTTGAAGCCACCATTTTCTTTCAGTTCCAGGCGGTCCACCGTTGCCTTAGCAAGAAGATTCCCTACCGGTCGCTTCGTTCCGTTAGCGGGAGGACTCCCCCACGTCATCTTTTCGCATTTTTCTGGCTCTTGCCAGCCGTAGTATGGTTGGTTGGACTATATATATTAGCTGACTGTGTGGGTGTATATAATTGCTGATATGAACATACCATTTTGAAAGTTCCAGGGGGTGCAGACTTTGGCCATTCCTCCTCTGGGTAGTCTTCGGCCAATAGCTTTATCTTACAACCCAGTGCATCTTTGGTGGTACGTTTTTTTAGCCCACCTACATGGTGCGAGCCCATGAGCAGAATCCTCCGACATAATATGAACGAGGTTTGAGAGAGAGGTCAGAGAGGTCTTCGTCAACTGTGGTAGGAGAAGATAATTGTGCTTCGGGCCCTTTGATGAGATCCCGGCATGTAAAAGCAGGTTTTTCATCCTCGCATTCCGTTCTCTTGCCAATGGCGCCTTTCTTGCCTGTTGGGAGGGCACATGCCTTAGAGGTACCTGTGCTAGTGGCAGAGGTTTTGGCTGAGTGTATCTTCTTACTAGTTGGTTTCGTAGTTTCTTTGCCCTTTGCATTTTTTGTACTAATTTCCTTGGGATTCGTTTTCTTGGTTTTGGCGGAGTGTGTATTTTCACCAGTCGGTTTTGTAGTTGCCTTCGTTGTTTTCGACTTAGGAGCTTTGGAGCCCTGCGTCTTCGTTGCTTTAGTTATGGAGCCCTTCGTCTTAATTTTCTTGGGCTTCGTTTCCTTGGGCTTCGTGACCTTAGTCTTTCGTGCTTTAAGAGTAGTCGCCTAATCAATCTCAAATATCAACCCATCTGCCTCAACCATCTCTCCCCAAACTCCCCCATTGACAATGCATTGGACAATTATCTGGTTAAAAGGAGTCTTGCAATCTTTAACAGCTTCAACTTCTCCGGTCGTTCGAGTAATTGTGAATGTCGTTGGTCCCTCCGTGTAGGTGATGCCGTTGGAATAGAACCCCTTTTCGCATAATATCTTTACAGAATCATCCAAAGCACCATTGATAGTGCTGGCCTGAAATACAGGAGGATCCAATCGCAGGGGCTGGTTGATGTTGCAAGTGATGCCGTACACACCAAGTGCCTTGAGACCCAGAAGAACCGCCAAGAAGGCGTAATATTTAGTCTTCATCGTGATATAAATTGAATCCGAATTGATATGCAAAGTTAAAGCAGCGAAAATGAATGAGTTTTTAGTGTTGGTATCAGATGAGTGTTATAACTTGTTTGAACGAGCGTATATCTTTCGGGGAAATAGATAAAACTGAATAATATAACGAATGACTGGGAAGGAAATATATTGAGGAAAAAGAAGGAAAAAGAAACAAGTGTGGCGTTATTTTGAGAGCATAATACAGGGACGTTAAAGTAGGCAAGAAGTTATTGAAGTATTGATTGAGAGTTGAAAGCTTGTCCTCTATAGGTGAGAGAGCTTGAGTCCTTATATACTAGTACGCATGGAACTCTCCTTGGCAGGCCACCGAGCTTAGGCTTGGCATGCACACGTGATAAAAACGTGACAAATCATCTAATCCAAAATTCTTATCTTGAAGCCGAATATAAACTCGAATAAAAACAAATGTAGATACAATGATCACTAAGACAACACTGACAACAAGTAATAGTGCTATAAGTGTTGGCGGATTCGTGAGATCTGGGATCACTCCAGCAGGTGGTTCGCCTGTTGGAATTATCGAAGGGTTTACGCCAGGTGGAAGGAACGACATCTTTGCTGGGAGTATAGTGAAGAATTTTTTGTAGTTTTTGCAGACGAGGAATCTGGTTAGGAAGTCATTTAGAGCTTGGAATTCTGCCCGTGCTAGGTTCACTGGCAATTGGAACAAATACGGAAGTTGGTTGGTGTTGAAGCGAGTCCAACTATATTTGCCGCAAAGCTGCATGCTGGAGGGTGAGGAAGAGAATGCATACTATTTGAGGGAACCAATAGAGGTGCAGAACAGCCGAAGGAATTGTTGTCTAAGTTGGTGGCGCAAGATGTCCCTGTGTATGGGCGGGCGGGCGTGTGCAGAGAGGATACAACAGGATGGCTGGGGTTTAAGTACCGTTGTTGGCATGTTCTAGCCTAAATGGGGAATTGAAAATGGTTCACGAGCGACAGCACTATGTGCACGATTGAATGTGACGATATCTGCAAGCCAGTCCAGACAACCTTAGCAGTGAACTCGACTGCAATTTCATATTATCATTCAAAATCCCTGTTCTTCTCGCTTACAGTCAAGAGATCGGCACCGTAGCAGCCTTCTATGTGCCAAATCCAACGGCCAATATCATAACCTACTGGTAGTTTATTTCATTCCGATCTTCAAACGTAGACTTCTCAGAACGCCGTCCAGCATGGAGATTTCACCACAGAAGACAGCACTGGTTACAGGGTAAGTAAGCCATCCTGTTCTGGAACTTCTGCCTGCGGAGAATTAGCTCTGACATCCAATTAGTTGTAGCCCGGGTGGAATTGGAAATGCACTGGCAAGAGAATTGCAATCCCGCGGCTTATTTGTTTTCGCAACGGCTCGAACACTTGACAAAATCACTGATTTGAAGGACTTGGGCATGGAATGTTTGAGTCTCGTGGTGGATGACGCCGAAAGCGTAAAAGCCTGCCATAAAAAGGCCGTACAACTACTTGATGGAAGGGGGCTTGATTTTATTATCAATAATGCGGGGAGAAGTATTCCATATCATCACCATGATAGTGTCTTGCATGCTAACAATAATCATCTAGCTATTGTCCGTCCTGCGATCGAAATTGATATGTCCGAAGCGAAAGAAATGTTTGGAAGTAACATCATTGGAGTTATGGACTTGACCCAAACCTTCTTCCCCCAAATTCTTCTCGCAAAGGGAACGATTGTAAATGTCGGTTCCGTTGCGGGTCATATGCCGCTTCCATTCAACGCTGTCTACAGTGCGACGAAAGCGGCTCTCTACGCATACAGCGAGTGTATGAGGGTAGAACTTGCTCCATTTGGAATCAAGGTCGTATACATACAAACGGGAAATGTGAAGACGGACATTATGCGTGGTAGAACGACTTTGAAGGAGGACAGTCTCTTCAAGCCAATAGAAGACGGATTTTTGGAAAGACAGGCGATTGCAGCTACAACTGGAATGGACCCCCAAGACTTTGCAAAGTTGCTTGTTCAAAAATTGCTAACGGGGCCTGGTAAAGTACTCTGGATGGGGGAATCTGCATTTTGGTGTAGAGCCATGAATACTTTGGAGAACTTTCTTCCGTTTTCTCTTTGGCCTTTTTTCTTCTCACAGGGATATCATATGGAGAGGTTGAAGAAATAATGATGTATTCAGTATTGGACATCACTTAGCTAACACATTTTCGAACTTTCGAATAGTGCACCTAAAAGAAGTGCAATGATATACGCAAATAAAGCTTAAATTGGGCATCTCTGTGCAGACCGGTCGCTAATTGAAGCAAGAAGCACTTTAATCATGTGAGCGACCTAGTTGCAGGAATTTTCTTGTGTTATAAATACTCTGCTCCCAGACCCCGATAATACTAAGACTCGCCCTCGAAGTTCTCAAAAATAATCACAACCCTCAATCCCCATCTCAATGCATATCATGACCCACAAACCCAACCACGATTCTGAAAAATCATTCAGCACAACTATTTCCATATCTAACCCATCGGCATATCAAAAATCCGCAACCCGGTGGCGTCTCCGACACTGATAAAAATCATCATTATTCATGATAGTGAGATTCTTCGAGTGGCAGTATCGGCAATCGCGAACGGGTCCGCTGGCAAGTCGAAGGTGTGTGGCAGGAGCTGTGACTGGGGCTGTGACTCCTGGGACCGAGACCACCGACCGACGGGTAGATGCCTCTCCCTTCTCCTTTCGCTTCTTGCCAATGTACTCAATCATGTCATAGCCAGCGTTGTCAGTAGTGTGCACGTACTAATGGTATGGCAACAAAGTGGGGTTACAATAATTAATTTATACACTATTG
>LLCD01000634.1:0-16171 GCA_001414355.1 Hymenoscyphus salicellus
CCAAGTCTACCTGACAACTCATTTTCAATCTGTGCCTCGAGTCACATCTCCACGATACCCACGGATAGAGGAAATACCCGAGCCCTCGCGCTTAATCGGACTACCCGGCCATCCTACTTCAACGTCTATTTTGATTACCCTTGTCCTCCCGGTCTCTCCGCCATGAGCCTCAACTCCACAGAGATGTCTTCATCAAATGGAATCTCCAAAGATGCACCTTCAGACGCAGTTGCCAATGAAGCAGACTTAGCAAAGGTAGGTCACTATCATCCACATGAAATTATATGCTACGTGAGCTGTGCTGATTCTTGTTAGGCCTTGGCAGAAATATTGCAGTAAGGACTCCAAGTACTCTCTCATGACTCTCCGGATCAGAGCAAGGGTCGAAGTTCCGGTTGCAATGCAACTCATTGCGATTCATTTACCTCTTCACTTCCACATTTCAACTGTTCAACCCATTTACCTTCCCGATTGCCATTAGCCTTCTGGTCATAGAGGTATATCTGGGTTATCACTCCTGCTTGGAATCTATTCACATGTCTCCCGTCGCTCAATCTGCATTCTTCTCTCGTTGCAATTCGCTCTTGTATTGCTATAATCCGCCATTATTTCGTTACAATCCCCTCTTCCTAGTCACATTCCCCTCTTTCCTCTCGCAATTCCCTTTACTCATTGCAAATCTGCTCTTCTCAAAGGCTGCATCTATGTGTACTGTTCTAATAACATTTTCGGATTTCTCTTGTCAGAGGTTCCATCCATATGTCATATGCTAATAAAGTTTCCTCATTTTAGAGGCGAAAAGACAGCCGACGTTCTCGAGTCAAACCTCGACAGCCTGGAAAAGAAGATCGATGACTTACTAGCCAGCTTCGAGGAGTCAGAGCATTTGAAAGTTGAAGAGGCGAATTCGAAGCGCACTCCGCCTACAGATGGCAATTCCAAGTCTGGGGATGATGTTGGCAAGGATTCGAAATCATAGCGAGGGGGACGAATGAGGAGTGAGCATGCATAGAAATTGTTGAACTTGGACGCCATCGGTTTTCTCGGATCACCAACCTGTATCCATGAGTTTCCAATTATTCCAAGCATGCTATTGCAGATTCCCCCCTTGAAACTCCTGTTACAAGTCTTCTCTTTCCTTATATCTTTTCTTTCTTTCTAACAAGCAAGTCTCTGCGTCTGTTCCTCATTCTGCACCAACAAGACCAAGGCAATAAGAAATCTTTTTGAGGGGTCTTGCATTGAAAACAAATTCCGGGCTCCCCAAACTGTTCGATAATGTATCTTTGGTTCCTGTCGTGGTATGTTGAATCTTTCTCTGATCCATTCTTACTCTTTGATTTGAATGATGAAAATCGTGTGTTCAAACCTAGGAATGAGAAAATTACGGGTTTTCAAATAATCCCGGGGCCTGGGGAACACAGGGAAGAAGCTGAATGAGATTCGTCAGTTAAGTTGATGGGAAATCGATGCATGGTCCTAGATTTTTACTAAGATGGTTGGTAGGATCGCAGGGTCTCATTACACACGTCGTGAATAGAAGATATATCTAAAAACGAGCCTGGGTCTAAGTCAAACTCGGGTATAAGTACTGGTTACAGTCGCAGTATTCAAACTAGGTTGGACAACACTAATGTAAGAATTCCTGTTATTACTCTCCATAGACTTACTTTACTAATAGTTCTTTTGAGATGGCTCGGAGGAATTATCAATTTTCTTTTCGGTTTTCTGCGTTATCAAAAGTAATAAGTACGCGGCTTACTCCCACTTTTGCTAAGTAAGGGAACAGGCATGGGCGTGGTCCTTTCGCAGCTTTTCTTCACGACCTAGCCGAACGTTCATGTATTTTTTTTCTCGAATCTATCTCGTTCTTCATCCGGCATAGTAATATTATTAGTCGAAGACCGCTAGCCTGCAGACACCAGGTAGACCTCCATTTTTCCAACACATCTCCAGAACGACACAGCCGGCGGCATGATCAATTTCCTTCGAAGACATAACGCCATTGATCCCCAAAGCTCCTTCCCAGGCTTCGCTATCCATAGTTTCCCCAACCCCCATTTGGCCTGGATGCAATCCACCGTAACAAACCAAACTACCATTCTAGGCGGCGTCGGCGCCGTTTTACCATTAATCACATACAAACCCATCCACAATTCCTGGTATCCCCTAATCCACAACGAAGCGTTCTGGACCATCGGTCTTCCAAAATACGGTGTCTCTCTTCTGAGATCTCGCACGGCGGGCACGACAATTACGCACACGTACACCTTTACAGAGGGCCAAGGAGAGGGATATCGGAATAAAAGTATGAAGACGGAGAAGCAGGTGAGGGATTTTCCCCCGAATGTATGGAAGAGGATTCGGAGGCAACTTCCCGAGACGCCGGATCTCTGGACTTTGAATCCTCAGGACTTGCTGGCGGTTCAGCTTCAAGGTGAAATGGCCTTGGAGGAGAACCGCGCTGCGGATGTAGAGATTTATTACAATCGAATGAAGACTGTGGCGGGGGAGATTCAGGCGCTGTTGAAGCAGGTTCGGACGAGGCAGAGTTTGATTGATGTGGGCAATTTGGGCGATTCTGATGATGTTATGGTGCAATTGTATCAACAGGTCTGGGACCGGGTCAAGAATGAGACGGTGTATTTGCAAAATGACCTCATCAGTCTTCTTGGTGTGGGGAGAAGGGTAAATTGGAAGAGTGCCATGGGGCAGTGGTATTTCGACTTTTTGGTCAAGACCAACCGGAGACTGAGGCAGGTATTGCATGAGATTTTGGAATGGGCTGTCGATCGGCGAGCAAATAAGGCTGAGATTGTCGAGATTATCTTTGCTGCCGCCTCGTTCCTTGGTGGTCTCCTCTGCACCCAACTCGATTTTCTAAAGGCGTCCTCCGGAAGCAATGAGATCGATTTGCAGCAATCGAAGCAAGTAATGGAAAACGAATTGCAGAAATTCCACCAAGCACTGCTTGGAGACCGTAATGCGGACACGGCCAGGAGGGCGACCTGGGATGAATTGTATACACCGATGGACATCGAAGACGAGAAAAATCTCAAGGCGGAATACCTGGACAAAGCTAGGAAACTGGCATCTGATCCCGATCAACTGCTCGGCGTGATGTCCACGGGCGACGACCTCGACAACCTCTTCAAAAACACCGGTTTCGAACTATGTTGCCAAATCGACGAGGCCCAACAGACATCCCACGGTCTCAACCAGATCGCGGGCCAAATTCTCCTCCACCGCAACCGAGAAGTCGAGAACGCGCGCGAACTTCGCGCGTTACAGAAGGAACTCGTACAAGTCAGGACGGAATTGAATTTGCCGCCTTTTAGCTTCAAGAATTATGGGATTGCGGATTGGGGGAATGATGTTAATGCGAATGAGCTTTATCGAAGGAATATTGATACGAAAACGGGACGGGGACCGGTTCCGGATCATGAGAGGCAGTTGCAGTTTGATTGTGAGCAGTGGTCGGATACGTTGGAGGTGATGATTTATAATAGTCTTAATCCGGGGCAGAAAAGGGATGTGGGGAAGAGCTTGACGATGGGTGAAGCAGTAGAGACCGTGGTGGAGCATGGGAGGAGTAAGATGAGGGAGAGTATGACTTTTGAGAGTTGATTTTTTGAGGGGCTTGGTTGTGTTGATATTTCCCCCCCTTTTTGGGTTTTTATATAGTTCCCTGTCTTTTGCGACTTCTCATTTTGGGTCAATGGGTTTTGGGGGACTGTGTAATTGATGTTTGTAGAGTGTAAACTAGTCGTGTTGGTAGTTTGTTTGATACCGACATGAGAGTAAATCATTTCAAAGAGCTATATGGAAATGTGCAAGCTGTTGAGTGAGTCTTTCCATATGCACATGGAAAATTGGAATGGATTGACCTGATTCATCCCACCATATCGCATTTTTCTAATATATATTTACCTCGCTAAGGAAAGAGAGTTACCTTCGCAAAAAGGCTCAACTCATTGGTTAAATATATCTTCAACATGTTCTTCGGTGACAGCTGCCATTAGCCAATTCATTAAGCTGTTGTCAGCACTTAGGCGGGGTCAAGGCAGCCCCAAGGCACAGCACTGAAGCTGCCTGCGGTGCCTAAAGCAAGTATGCAGATCTGCACTACGTAATGTATCACCACAGTAAGCATAAATAAATATCTCCCTCAATCCACCAGAACAAACAAGTAACAAATAACCATCCCCATTCTTACGCATCATGAGCGGCCTCCTCTTCGTCACGGCTCCCTCAGCCGATTATAAAACAATCAACAAAATCCTCCTCCGTCTCCGGGACTGGGAATACGAATCAGGTGACTGCTTCAAACTGCTTACCTCTAAAACCCCCCACGCCCTCCGTTCCCTTGCCACCGCAACCTCTCCTCCCGTTCCTGATAATATTGAGAATGCATGGAAAGGTGCGAGTCTAGAAGAAATTGAAGAATTTCTTTTCGATCTAGATTTGGAGTATCCGAATAAACAGTTCCCAGACGCGAACTCACATCTATATGTTGTGGTCGATGAGGAGGGACTGAAGACTGAGACTTGTGTCCTTGCGGAACGGGTGATTGAGTGGGAGGATGATCCGATTACGTATCCGAGGATGTTTAATCGGAGTAGGGTTCCTTGGGATGAGGCGTATATTAGTTGGTGAGTACTTGGTTTTTTTCCTTGAGGGAAATGTTTTCTTTGGGGAAGTTGTGGAACTTAGAATATTCGAGAATGAGTGATTTCTGTCATTATCCTTCGGCACTCGTTTGGGTTTTTGACTACTTTTAAAGAGGTATGCTCACACGGACATTTTGCAGGTGTAATTTGGACATCTCGAATATTGGTTGGGATGAGTTGATGGAGCCGGAAGAGGAGGGGAAGAAGGGAGGGTGGTGGACGTATAACTCTCCTACTGGGGGAGAGGGAGATATTTCGAAGGAGAAGTTGAAGGCGAGGGATGCGGAAATCGAGAAGTTAAGGAAGGAGGGGAAATTTTAGAAGGAAGATGAGGCGAAAGTCATTGGACTTCATGTTGTCAATCAATTTCTTCTTGAGTTCATGGGTGGTGTAGTGGCGAATAGGCAGGGAGGTTACCGGATTCTTCGCCGGTGGATTACAACTCAATATAGTCCTAGGACAACGGACTCCTCGGTTTTGCGATCAATAATTACAACGACTGGGAGCTGGTTACCATAGTGAATTGGCAAAACCCTCTGCCAACTAATTGAAGGATTTACACATTTTGAACTGTTGTCTGCCTTGCTTAGGAATCAGATTTTCGTATCAACAAACATGGTCTCGATATGAGGCAAACAAAATGGTAACGTTACTCACTTTTCCCAGAAAGAATCACGGCATCAAAACCTTCCATCACCTCCAAGAAGTTTCGGGAGCATACCAAACCGGGAGGATGGAGTTATTCTCATTCAATCACAACTCCAAACTACTTGGCCACCTTCACATATTCGAACACTCGCCAGCTATACGCTTCCTCGGACTCTGCTACAACTGTGATGCAAGACATTGCCATCATCTACTCACTTAGGCATCTCAAAATCCCTTACCCCAATCTCCCCTTCCCTGAACTCAGCCATAAACACCCAAAGTCCAAACCCGCTTACGAACGACCAAACGCTTTTCGATTGATCCTGCATGTGGGGATTACCCTCTCTCCCCCCTGATTGGCACCTGCGCCACGTACCTCTTACGAATGGACGATTCGAAACAAACATGGAAGGGGTGCAGGCTCGCTTAGGAAAGGGGTTGTTGGTTTCAGGTCCGCTTTTGGTCTAGGCGTGGATCCTTTTGCACAATTGGGGGAGATGCAACAGGGGGTGGCGGGTGGTTTTGAAAGCCACCCAGGTTATCCCCGCGTTAAGGCATGTCATGTCATCTTAAGTTAGGCTTTCTGGAAGCTTGTTGGTTGATCTCCTGAAGAATTGAGTTGGTTTTGTTCCGATGTTGGGACCATGATGCCAAGCGCCACGCAAAATGTCAATGAAAAAAGTCAAATTTGTTTAAGGCTGGTTTGGGGACAGATATATCACAGATAATTATTGTCCTTCGCAATGAGGTCAATCGAGTGAGAAAATCGAGTGAGAAAATCGAGAAATATGGCTGAGTTGGGTTCCAACTGCCGGGGCATGGAAAAGGGCCCTGAAGGATTACCCGCCGCCCCACAGGGGAAATCTAGCCTATAACAGCCCCCAAATACCCGACCCCTCCCCAAGCGACAACACAAAACAAAAAAGAAGGAAACTGCAACAACTACCCCTCCAAAAGCCGCCGTCATGCTCCTCCTTGAGACGACGCTCAGATTTTCAAGATGTGCTGCATGGAACAAAAGCAGATCCGTGGACCCATCCAAGCTTCTTGAGACGACGGATCAGGCGATCTGATCTCCGAAACACGCCGGTGTTCATCGAAAATGGGTTAGGAAAAACACTAACACGTACAGAAGCGGAGGGTATATAGATCTCCAGCGCATGCGCTTTGAGGAAACTTTTCTTTGAATCATCAACTTCAGCATTTCCGTTCTTACTCTTCAGTACCAATACAATTCGCATCTCCTCTTCTCACATTCCTTAATATTGATTATTAAATTCATTCTTTACTATCTTCTTCAATCAACTCTTGACGAGTATCACTTTCATCGGAATTTTCCAGCCTTCTTCAATCATACAAAATAACATCTTCAATCATAATATCAAAATGCCTTCCGTTTCCAAAATGATTGTTTCCGCTTTCGTCCTCCTTAACCGTGAGTTCGACCTTTCACTCTCCCCTCACAAGACACCGATGCTAATAATCTCAATAGTCGCTCTCCCTGTTCTTTCACAAGGAAGATTCATCACCTCTATTTGCACCTCTGATGCTGGCTGCGATTCAGGCTGTTGTGCGTTCAACAGTATGCAAATTCTCCGATTTCCCCCTCCTTTTTTTATTTTTAAAACACTCATGCTAATTCATTACAGCTGGGAAATGTGCCGGGGCAATCGTAGCCCTCCAACGAGACGGCGGATGCGGCTTCGGAGATGCTGCTCCCAATGACAACGCAGCACAACAACTCAAATTCACAGGAGGAATTACATCTCCATCCACAGGAAAGGCCGGAGGAGCAAGTGCGGTCTCAAGCGCCACACCTGCTACAGCTACTGGGGCCACGAATGGTGCCGCTGGTCAAAACCCCCCTGTCGCTAAGGGTACCCAATTTATTACCGGAGTTTGCACTTCTGATGCTGATTGTGCTGCTGGATGTTGTGGATTTAACAGTGGGAAGTGTGCTGGTCCAGTTGTTGCACAACAGAGAGATGGTGGATGCGGTTTTGGTGATGCGGCTCCCAACGACAATGCTGCTAAGAAGCTCACTGGAGCTAAGAGAGGAATCCGAGGATGGAACTTGTAGGGGATGAATTATTAATTGTTTGAATACGGGGAGGGATGGGATGGGAGCATGGGCAAATAGGGGGCGATTGTTTGATTTTTGAAATTTTGGGGCATTTGTACGCAAGACGTACTGGAGTTTAGAGTTGTATTGGTATGAAGAACAGGACGAACTGGCTAGATGCTTGCATTCGGTATGGAATGGGAAATGAGTTTGCATTAACTAGACCCGATATTTTAGAGGAGATTAATTATATTTCTCTCGGTCGAACCTAGTTACAGGAATATGGGCTTAATATAAAATTCGGTAAAATGAAGTGATGCCATGATATTTTACTTTCCGATGGCGACTTAGCCCAGCCAGCCTCGTGGTTTTACAGCCGGCTGGGAGAATCTATAGTATTTGGAACAATGGAAACCGGCTGTTTTATACTTGATATGTTGATTTTAAATTACTTCAAAAAGTAAGAGCAAGCAAGAGGAAGTAGAACCTCGAATTGATGCTCATACTATTCATGCGAAAGGGGGTTTGCTTTAGTATTCACAGGGGAAACATTGGTTAATACGTCGGCACCGATGATCATCATTTCGCCATTTCCTCGTTGAAATGGAAAGGAGAGAAACTCGCGTAGACACCTCGGGTGCTCATTTTTCTTGAGAAATCCCTACTGCAAAACGTTCAATAACAGGAGTATTTTTTGAGTGCTTGGAAGAAGTCCGAAATAAGCAAAATAAAGCTGGGAATTACAACTTGAGTAACAAAGTGGGTAAATGTGAGTGACTAGACGGGGCAATTTTAATTTGTGTCTTGGCATATAGGGCCTAACCCGCAACATGCAACGAGCGTTCCCTCCCAAAAAGAAAGTTGCCGTCGCAACCACCCATCAACCCACCTCAATAGCACTCAACCCCAAAACACCATCAACCCATTTCGATACGAAATCAATCACCAACACACCACCACCAATTGCCTCCTCGACCTTCTATCAACCTACTATCAGAGATGCCGCGCGAATTCAGCGACGACGAGCTCGAGATCGGTTTCTACTTGATCTTGCATTGCGACTCGAGTGCATCGATCGAAGAGTTCAGAGCAGCTTGGCAAGCCTCATGTCAGTCCTTTTCTGATTCTGTTAATGCGTAAACAAGTGAGCTGACCAGAATATGTATAGCCTTACGCACCCACCTGGACAAGAGTGGTAGCGCCTCGACCAACGAGGAGTACCTCAAGATCCAAGCCGCCTGGTCGCTCCTAAGCAATGGAGAGGATAGGAAGGCATACGACACACAACGACATCTCAAGCATCCTAGTACGACACAGCAATGGCATGCATTTTCCAATGAAATCGGAGTCTCGACTGAAGAGAAGAACCTCCGAGCTTTGTTCCTCGACAGACAAACCAGTCTCGCCGCCGCAAATGTCAGATTTGCGAGTAACGGCGCAAGCCGATCTACAAACCTTGAAGATGTCTACAAACCAGAATGAGAACAAACTAACAACGAACAACTGACCCGCACCGTTCCCGTCATGGAATCCAACCAGCCGGATCACCGTGAAGGAGAGGAAGAGAGCAATTTGGGATGGAAAGGATTTGCCCCCCTACTGGAACTCGCTTGACTCGTCACGGGTTCCAGATCACATCAGCACTTTCCAACCTCTGAGAAAATGTATCAAGGACACAGGGGTTCCTAGACCTCTCCCCTACATCCATACGGTAGCTATATAGCTCACATACCCCATCAAAAAAGATGATCTTGAAGCATGGGCAACATACCAGCAAGGGCTAACACCTGATGGTCATACATTGCAATTTCCTCCACCCAACGACCATCCAGGAGGACATGTGAATGGCAGGGTCTTCATTTTGAGACGGCAGCGACTTGAGCCCGAAGTTGATAATGAGAGTGTTGAGAGGGAATGGGTCAATGTCGAGGTCACCCTACCGGATCCAGATGGCTTGAGCTGATTGGATGCGAAGATGCACTGCGGCTTTCCTCTGGCGCTTGATTGCCTTACTCCTCCGCTTCTGCAATGGTACCTTGTCGTTCTCTCTTATTCTTTTCTTTTCAAGTTGTTCATCCTCGTAGTTCTCCACCAGGCGGTAGTTATCCAGTCTGCCCCCACAAGTATAATGTGTCTTCAGTTCTTTGGATACATATACCTTTCTTTGGCGCTCCCAAACTACAATTGCCTTCTCAAATTATTCTCTACGCTCTTGAGACAAAAAGTTTATAGCCTGCTGGGCCCCTTCAGTGTCTCCGGCATCTAAAGAACCAACTATTCTGCTCCATTGGCCACCGATACGAAACGTCTTACAGAACTGTTGCATAAGCTGACGGGTGGTGTAAGGCAGAGCGGAAGAGTGAAGAAGGTTGAATCGCATTTCTCTCCAATTAATGGCGTGTTGCTTTTCTCCTTTTTTGTTTCACTTCTTTACCATCTTGTGCGTCTTGGACGTTGATTTGCTGAAGTTATCGAGACATCTTGAGATATTTTCATCTTCTGATTCTGCCGACTTTTTGGGCTTGGAGTTTTTGACGGGTTTGCCACCTCTCGTACTACCTCACTGAACAACCCGTGTGGTATTTTAACTATCATTTCCTGTCTGACTTGCTGGCCCCATTTGTGGATTACCATTGGTGAGTTGAGGATATGAAGACTGGTAGAGCGGGGCGGGATTGAAGAGAGGAAGGCTTTCTAAACGTCCAAAGCCGTTAGGGTTAAAGAGTGGAGGTAACATGCCATTATCGACTGGTCGAATTTGCCCAAAATGAGGTAAACTGGAGGCTGATCGCGGATTACTTGTCAAAAGCTAGTAGATATTCCATGAGGCAGTTTACAAAGTCTTACCTAAGGGAGGCAGATTTCCGAGGCTGCGGACGGCTGATTGTAACAGCCTGCGAATTAGGTGGCTGAGCAACTCTGAAATCTTGAGAAGCAGAAGCATGCTACATGAACTGCACATATATCTCTTTTTCCATGCACCTTTCAATGGCAAGCGCCAATTAAACTTAAGTTCACACTCAGTTTCCATAGTATGAGAAAGTAAAGAATACAGAGGATGCTAGAGAAAAGTGCAGGGGATTGGGAGAGTCAATGAAGTGAAGAGTGTAACCAAGGGCTGTACAACTGAGAAAAGAGTACCTGATCACCTGATCACACCCTTCCAACCACCATGAACAAGAAGAAAGATAGGTATCTGATTCTCAACGACAGAATTCCAGACGAATGATCTGTGTGTATGAGAGAAAGTAAATGCAGCTTGGAATTGAGTGCAATATCAAGATATCAAGCTTCCAATTCACTAAAACACTTCCCCGCATCGTTCCCCCGCCTGGGATGTCCTCAATTTCCGCCTGAGAATTGTGGTATCTCTAGTAGTGGCGATGAGCTTCTGATGACGTATAGGTACCCATAGGCTCAACTGAGGATATTCGAAGTTTCTTACTCCCATTTCAAGGCACCCAAGAAATGCATGGAAATGCAAATGAAAGAGACAAAAACCACGCAGCATGAGTTGATATCTACAACATGAAACATACTCCCTCCAATATATCCATACCACATTTCAGAGTCACAAGTCCAAGATTCGAATAATGACCGACATATATCCTTTTGATTTTCATTTTCATACCCAGCACAATCCTTCCACCCCTTTTCCCATTCCCACTATATATATTCTACAAGCATAATGCCATTTTGGCAGGAATCAACCTACATCATGAACTCTTTTTCTTTCCCGTTGCAAGGGCTGCAAACGCCAGCTTATCGACCCCCGCATTTTCGCCATTCTTCAACTCATATGTCAAGTTTTCATACCCCTCCCCTTCCCTTTTGCTTTTAATTCCCATTTCATACCTCAACGGATCTTTCGATTGTCAGCATGGCAAAATTGCAACGCCAAAAAGACTCGACACAGCCAACAATAGCCTAACAAGCCTCAACCCAGTCCCCCAAATCTTCCTTCTTCAATAACCCGGAAAAGCCTCTCGTATCCCCACCCCCCCCCTCAATCCCCACCCCTCTACAGAGCTTATACCTAAGCTCCTTATTAATCCCAAGATCATCCCCCAGATTCTGCACGTACTCAACATGAAAAACTGGTTTGCCCATATTTATAAAGCCCCGAAACTTGTCACATTCCCCAAAGACAACACACTGTTCATTGACAACCCACTGCATTTTCTCTTTCATCCCTTCCACCAAGCCTCCGGCATTCTTGAGACCAATACTCAGGTTGAGGGCGTGGGCTTCATCGATGAGGAAGTTTAGGTAGTCGGTAGCGGTCTGGACAGTGAGAGCAAAGCCAGAATCCGTGGTGTAGCCATCTATATTATCAGGGTCTATTCCATCGCAACCCATATCATGAGCTTTATGGATGCGTTTCGACATTAAGGATCGAACGGACGGGGATGAGGTATTGAGCCAAATTTCGCCAGGCCATCCAGCAAGTGGTTTTCCATGATCCGCTTTATCGAATTCATCAGCGTCGTCTCTGAAGTCCTCATGACTTCCAGCAGAGAAATAACATATCACCTTCCGTCCCATGTCTTGTAGCTTCTTCGCCGTCTCGGGAGAGTTTTCAAATAAGTCGATATCATACACACCAACATTGGCATCGAAATTTGTTAATGGCTGCTTCAATACAATCTGCCATGTTGTTCCTGCTGTCGGCTGCCACCAACTTCCATTGTTTCCCGTTGTATTGAGTGGTGGAGGTTTAAATCCATCGCTTGGGGCAAAGGTGTTCGTGGCAGTATCAGGTAGATCAGCTTTCGCTCTTACGCCTTGATCTATTCCCACGCCGAGGGCGATGATGATGAGAATAATGACAATGGAGATAATAATCCAATATTTCTTTGATCGTCGTTGGAATGCTGCAGAGCGGCGGCGGATGGCGGCAGTATCGAATGCGACGCGGCGAGTTGTAGGGGATTTGGCGGTTAGAACTCGCGTCGCCGAATTTTGGCGTGAAGGTGTCTCTGTGGGCGGAGAGGAGAAAAGGGATTGGAGGCGCATTTTGGCGGTGTTGGGAGTATACTTTGTGTCATTCAGGAAGACCCGGATGATGAAGCGAAAGCGTTGTGAAGTTGAATTGACTTGTCTTAAAGTCTGGACAGAAAAAGGTAGACTAGCTATTGTAAAACCCCAAAGATGGAGAAGCGGTAATGCTACATCGTCCAATCATTGAGACGGAAGCATTGCGCTAGCAATTTTAAGAGAATGAGAAGTAGAGAAAGTGAATTATGAAGAGTGCGTCAAAAATTTCAAATCCACCAATTTGCGATCCCCACAAATTCACATCGTGTGCCAAGGGGAGATTTTGACGAGGAAAGAAAAGAGTCCCCAAGACTCGCGTTTGGATTAGAAGTCTTGGGGGAGTGGGGTTTGTTTACTTTTACCCCCGCATTCAGCCCCGTCGGTTAAAGATATGTAGAGACGATGTGACTTCCACCATACCTTGGATCTGCAAAAGTACGGAATGATCACCATCCAAACTATTGATTGCGAAATTAAAAAAGCTTGTCTGGCATACGGAAATGTGCCAAGACACGTACTTCCCTGTGATTAGCGTCAATAACTACCACCCTCTTCTGTTTCGATGATTCATATTCCTCGACAGGATTTTTAAGGACTGTGAAATATCGCTTGCGCTACATGCGCTAGAAACCTTCAATATAGTTCGCTAGATGTACTACTAATAAAACTAGGGAATTCCGCTATTTTTGGGGATATTAATCGCCTCCATAACCCCCACGATCCCTGGAATCGTTAAGCTCTTGTTAAAATTAATACATTCAATTATGAGTTACTAACCCTGGTAACGATAACTTCATGGCCGCCGATTTCTCACGCAATCACACCTTGCATTCCTCTTTCGTAGGTTGAAATGGCTGACTGATAAGCTAGATAGACTATCATACAGCTCACTTCATAATGCAATTCATTCTAAGGGGGTTTTCCCGAGCCGTAATAATGAATCTCTCAAAGTAGCAGGTGTTCACGCTTTCCAACTGCCATATTTACTAGTGCAGGAGTCATGGAAGCCTAGGTATAAAAGCCATATCTAGTGCGAGGCACATCTTACTCCATCACCCCTCATAAAAATTTCGCATTCCAGATTGTTGTAGTTGCTCAACCGAACGTAATGAGCACCGGGGACCTTATGGGCTCTCGCTTAATTATCACCTCTTGCCCCACCTTTTAAATTAGAATCGAGTTCTCAGAGGAAGTGCCAGGAACTTGTCATTCATAGTTCTTCGGGATATTGTTTTCGTCAAACCTTGTTTTCATTTCGTTTCTAGATTCAAATGACAAACATCCCATCTCAAAATGGAAAACCTCGAAATATCTGTCTTAAACTCTGGATTTCTTTGAACCTATCAAGCCCCTGAGAATCGTAAGAATTACTTAAGTGTTAGTCAGATTGACATCTTCGGTAAAGCTTACACAGCCCCTTAGTCATTTTTCCCTGACAACATTGTTGGCTCCTTCGTTCATATCCGGACATTCGCCGCTCAGCCACCTATCAACATACTCAAGATCATCCGTGTTGTCCAGAAGAACCTTATATAGTCTGCTGCCCCATTGAATAACCTCTGAGAGAGATGATGGGAGGTCCTCAGAGCCGCCTTTTTTCTCATAGAAGTCAAAATTCGAGTACCAGTGAGCCCCGAGCTGTATCATTCGTAACGCAAGATTATCCTCCTCGCCCGGATCCTGTGGGCGCTTGCTGGGTTTCAGGTTGGGAATTTCGAGATGACGGAGTTCGGTTGCAGTGAAAAATCTGATGACTATGTCGCCTGCTGAGGGGTAGGCTGTGGTTTGGCAGTAGTATGATATGAACTCGGTACGGCGTGTTGGATCATGCGGCATGAACACACTTGGGTCTTCTCTTATTTTCATGATTCTTGGTGTTCAGATTGAAGCGCTGGCGATACGGTCCAAACCCATGACGGCGAGCGTTATGCTTTTAAGAGATGCCTAGAATTGGTTGCTGATATGGCACACTTCACCACCAACCAACCAACCCACCCTTCACACAATCAAGCGGCAATTCAGCCAATCAACAGGTGAGATTGAGGCGAGCCATGTCACTTAACAACAACCAACCGCTGCCTCTCTGTTTGGGTTAAAACAGGTTGTATCTGACACCCATTATGTACAGATGCCTCATAGTAATTAAGCCGACTGTTTTATGACTACAGCTGGAGGGTCCCAGTCGTGTTAGAAAAATGAGGGCTTTACAATTGAATGCCAGTTGCTCTTTGTATTATATATGTGATCTTTTCTATTTCGAGAACCCGAGTCGATAATATGCACTATATATAGACTTGAGATGATAAGTGCATTCCCCATTTGGGAGTTGGATCCAACATGGAAATTAGCCGACAGGGCTGAAATACGATTCGGGATAAACGTAAACAACCCTACCATCCCCACCACAGCCATTCAGTTCCAAACACGAAGCCTTTTCCAAAGTACTCGAGTACCATTAAGCCACCTCAAGCACCTCAATGATCGACATCCTAACTAGCGATTCCGCAAATTAAAAAAGCTTGTCTGGTGATCCTGGAGATCATACATCGCTTGGAAATTGCCAAGAGACACATGAGATGGGGAACAAGGGAGAATGCTTGCGAAAGTAGTGGATTGCGTGGCCACCTTCCCGTCAAGTAAATCATCCTAGAAGTGCAGAAAGGAAAAACCTGGTTGCGGCTGCTTGTACGACAAACGAGATACGAGCAACCAAGTAAAAAGACGAGATATAAACAATAACTGCAAAGAGAAGGTCCTCTCCCCTCTCGGGAATAAAACGACCAGTTGAGCAACTCAAAGTAATGACGAAATATTGCACCACAGGCATGGGCTCTTGCAAGCGATATGTAAGCATGAGTGAAATATTTCATGTCGTGCAGCCTCAAAGTCGGGGTACATACCCCATGGGTAAATCCATGCAGGAGAAAAGAAAAGAAGAAGATAACGTTACCACCTTCCAAAACAAGGAGAAGATCTACAACCGATCTCGGATCCATTCATTATGTGATAATATTTGTCATAAATTTGTCATATCCATTAAGGCCTCAGATCGCCAATCTAGATCCCCAGTTTACAGACCCCATATCGGACATTCCAAAACCCGTTCAGGAATAAAAAGGCACAGGAGTCGTCAAAGTAAACGTAACCGGGCTCCCAGTCAGCTGCACCCAAATAGTCAGAGGATCAGAACCAAGTTGCTCAGTAACAAACCCCTGCGTATCCGTCACCGTCCCAGGAACAGTAACAGGAATCTTCTCCGCGCAGGTATTTCCCGTAGCAGTAAGTGTAACCGACGTAATAGTCTTCGCGCTCGGGTCGGCAGAATAAGTGAGGATGGGCGAACATGCATCTCTATTCATGCGATTCAAAAATGATAGTGCCAACTACTTATAATAAGCATTTGCTGAAATGGAAGTATTTGATAAAATGCAAGTAGGGGATCGAAAACTTACATCGTCGTGCTTTAAAGAGATGATTGGCCATGTAACACTACCCACCCAATTAGCTTATATCCCTATCACCATTCTTCATGAAATTTCAAAACTCACAGTCTAACAAGTTCCGTAGTCATAGTCTCGACCCAAGTCTGCAGCATAGAATAATTCTCTGTAACTCCATTGACGGTTGTCTTCGGAACAGGAACTGTAAGGCAATTCAGATATGTATGCTGTACGATGTAATGCACAAGGTGGTGAGCTCCAAGAGCTCCTACGATGGTGGGTATCTCTCATGGGCGTAGGTCAGCATATGTTCC
>LLCD01000635.1:0-16157 GCA_001414355.1 Hymenoscyphus salicellus
CCCCAGTACTGGAAACGCAGCGTAACATATTAAAGCTAATAAGATCAGCAAAACTCTGCTCTAATTAGTGTTTTCATACAAAGTTTATTAGTTTCGATGTTAAATTAGTTGGTCTTGTTCTCCACAGCCATCTAGGGTTTAAATGCACGTCCTGGTCGCATATCTTTTATTTCTTCACTCTTATTAATCGAAAATAATTGGTAACTCTGCTGAGGTTTATGATTTGTGCCCCTTGGTGAAAGGCTTCACTTGTTGAATTCCCCTTTTCGCTTAATATTTCTTCTTGGGAGAATAGACATTACTTCATTATTTTGAAGAGAGCGGATCTTTGAGGAAGCTTAGAGTTGTTAGTATATTCAGAAGTGAAAAGCACAAAGAATCTTTCCAAGGGACCTAATTGTGACGGTTTGGGCCGTCACGTGTTGTCTTTGTCTTGTGTGTTGTCTTTGACAGACGTGCTGTCTTTGTTATGCGTGGCTTGAAAGCCACCTCATGTATTTAAGAGCCTCTGGCTCCTGAGCTCTGCTCCCTTCTCTTCTCTCCTTAGCTTAGAATCTTTGAATAGACAGTTCCACAGTGCCAGCACTGGCGTTACTGTGCGTGTCGTCACATAGCCTATACTTCGAATATCATCTGAACAAACATCTCTCACAATCTAACCTGCTGCTGAAACATTTTTTGCTGTTGAACTACTACATGCTTTCTTGCAAACACCCCACCCAGGCTACTCCTCATTTATTCCCCTCTTTCACAATCTCTTAAACAACAAGATTTACCAACCCATCTCACACAACAAAACTAAACACAAAAACGTACTCAAACCCCTACCAACGTCACAAAACCAATTCTCCCAATTCTCTAAAGTAACTATACCCAATCAACTAAATTACCCCAACCCTCTAAAACACTCGCTCAGTTAAATCGTCGAAAGAAAAAAGAAGCCCCCCCACCCTTTCCTTCTAACCTGACACGCGACGCCATATTTGAAATCTAAAATCCGTAATCAGAAAACATCCCCAGAAAATGCAACAGCATACCAAGTACATTCCAACACACCACCAACATCCTCAAAAAACCAACAACACAGCCCATCAAGTTCAAATTCCCAAAACAAACCTCACATCCACATTTCCCTCATCAACCCTCCCCAAGCCACCAGGGGGTGTCAGGATTCGTGGGAATCGAAAATACCACCAAATTTAATGGTGCGAACCTCAACAACACGGATTGTCTAAAGGGAAAATCGGTAATAGTTTGTGTAGTTATTATTAAGTTTGTAGCTTGGAATTGTTTTTTTTTCAAAGTTGTGTTGTGGAATAAAGCGATGGGGAAAAGGCTCTATTTGGGTGTAAAAAGGTATTCTTTCTGAACGAACGCATCCGAAAATATAGCAGAAACCTTGTGGGAACCACTATTCTTGATCAATTATACTCCACAGAAAATGAAGGACAAGCTAAAACACAAAGTGAAACCTCATCACACCCCAAGACTAACTCGATGTTGGGGCTTCAAACGGAGGATTTTCTCGCGTCCGACGACTGTGGCGCAGCAAAACCGGGCACTGTCACGTGTCATCTCCTCGAAATTGGGAAGGAACGAACGACTCCGGCCTTTGCTGACTTCCTTATCTCTGGCCGAACCCTTCATCATAAAGCGAAAGCACCCACACTACTGACAAAAACAACTCACGGCAGGCACAACAAAACAAAATACATGGGTTGACGAGCTTGATTTCCATCACCTTGCAACTAGAGACTCTCCACCCCACCATCAGCGAGTCGCCTAAAACGAGCCCAGCCCATGTCATTCCTAACCAGTCACCCCAGCCAATTCTCTTAATTCTTTTCTCTTCTTCCAACCATCACCATCCAACCCGAAATCAAGTAACCGCCCAACCCAAACCACCCCTCTATCGCCTCGCCGTCACCCACTTCTTAGCATCCACCCAAGCCTTGCGATCCGACTCCCCAATCTCATCCCCCAGAGTCTTGACCCCATCATGAACCGCGTCAAAGAAATTCAACGCAACGTCCAGATCCTCCGACCAGTTGACAGCGAATGGGATGTACTTTTCTGGGAATTTGGCCTTCTTGGCGGCTTTGTCCTCGGGTGAGGCATTGACTTCGACGAAATCGTCGAGGTAGGTCTTGACTGCGATTCCGAAGGCAATGTCGATGTCGGTGGAAAGAGGCAGACTGTTGATAATTAATATTGTTGATCAAACTGGGGATTGGAATTGTTTACCTTCGGCCAATCTTGGCAAAATCCACCTGATCCCGAGTAGCATGTCCGTTCAAGAATATGGAAGCGGCTGCTGCCTCTACCAAATCTCGGTCTGTCTCACGGACAGCCTTGATAATCGAATGGAATGATAGAAGATTTTTGCTCAGAGGTCCTGTGTACCCCACACTGCCATGCCGAATCTTGAGGAGACATGCTGTGCGACCGATAAGGATACAGCTTGCCTTGTCAGCATCATCACCTCTCAAGGGCCCTCCAATAAGTTCCGAGTGGCGATTGCGTGAGTTGAGATTATCAAACCGGAGAAGTTCGAAAGCGAGGAATGCTGCTTCCTGGATATGATGAACATCTTTGTAGGTCTTGACATCGGAACCAACAGCCTTGAGGGTAGTCGCCAGCGCTCTACCCCAGCTTGTCAACTCATGCTTATCGTTGATGTAACCTCTAAGATGAAGCACCCGCCACAGTACGTTCGATATGACCTCGGAGTCCGAGGTCAGTTTGACATCCTCCTTTTTCTCCTTCTCCTCCTTAACCTTCTCCTTCTCCTCCTTAGCCTTCTCCTTTTCCTTGTCTACCTTAGGGTGAATTGTCTTGGGGGGAAATTCCTTGTTTTGTAATGACAGCAGGGCAAAAGCAAGAGTTCCCGCGGACAGCCCTGTAGCCTTCTCTGCCTCCTTGAGCTCCGTGTCCTTGACTCTCCACGTATCCGATTGCTGGTTGCTCTGTATAGCCAAGTTTCGAGGAATGAGGGTTTCTTTTAAGGACTCGTCAAACCAGAATTTCAGTGTGATATCCTTGAATTGGAATGCGCGATGGATTCGTGATACGATCAAGGATGCCGCGGTTTCTTTCAATGGTACGAGAGTGCGCGTGATGAGTTTGCGATACTCGTCAGAGACAACGCCATCCAGGGTTGGCATTACCAAGGACTCGAGCAACAGAAAGCTGTTCATAAATCGAGGCCCGATGAGAGCCTTCGAAAGATAGTAGTATAATTCAGCTGGTAGCTGCAGCCCCAAGTAAGCTTGGTTATCCAATGTAAGTTGATTAAAGTCTTTGATTTGAACGTCCCCATTTTCTCGCACTGTTCCACAATGCTTCACGATCATCTTGGCCTTGCGGAATTTGTCGAGCCACTTTGGATCTCGTAGCTGCAAAATATCGTTAAAAGCAGCGCATGTGGTGGTTACCGACTTTTCTGAAGTTCTCAGCAGGTTGGCAGCATCCTTGACGGTGAATGGTTGCTGAGTGATAATATCTCGATCCTGAAGTGGTGGGAATGGAGGGAGAAATGATGTTCCGATCATCAATAGAGCATCCGCTAAGACTTCGGGAGTGACATTCAACTGTCTGATGATTTCATTTTTGGAAATGCCAACGATCTTCTTGTTGTCCCAGTCTTGAGAGGTAGGTGGTAGAAGAACACAATCATTGATATCATATAATAGCAGCTCTTGCGATCCCATGATGCCATCGATGTATTGTGTTTCTAGTGACTCGAGATATGCTAACTGAGCTTGGGGTTAGCAACACTGTTTCATGGCTGATGAATGAATGGTAATACTTACTTGTGCACAAGCGCCGAAAGGAGCAATAACAAACTCCAACCCCTGTTCCGTAAGGATTTCTTGCAGAAGTCTGTATAAATCTTGCCCGCGAGCAGCTCCTAAATCATGTTAACCCCTGGCCCTCAGAGAAGCAGCAATGACCATACCCGATCCTCCGAAAGCCTTGACTGCCTCATCCGGATGGTTGTCCCCGTATAGATCCCATGCTCGCTGTGTCTGAGAAAGTGCATATTTCGCCTTGCGCAGTGCGATTTCATCTTTTCCAACGTTGGTTTGACCGTCAAAAACAAAAATGGGTTTCATCTTATTGTCTCTCCATTGCTTCAGTTCCGTCTCGATATAGTGGCGGAAGGTCATGGGCTCTCCGCCAAGAGCAGCGAGGAGGGGTTCGTGGGATGGTGGTTTATCGATGAGGTTTTGGAGGTAACTTGTTGCTTCAACGCCAATGACAGCATTTTCGAAATCCGCCAATGAATTGAATCTGTGAGGATTTGTTAGGAAGAGATGCTTTGGCAGATAGGGTTGGACAGCTTACAGTAGATCTACAGAAGAGTAGGCTTTACCCTCGAGTTCTGGGCAGTAGTTGTTAGCAGTGGAAGCTTCACTTATTGTGCGAACCAATGGGGCCAATGGGGCCAATGGGGCCAATTCAGGAACAAGCGCAATTTCGTAGGAGGCTCTAATGGCCTCCTCGCTCCTCCAATGGCCCTCTATGATGCGCGCCAACTCTTGGATCGTGTAGCCAGGCGAATCCGCACTCGAGGACAAGGACGGCACTTGGGACAAGGGCTGCAAATCGTCTGGAGGGGTATGATAATCACTATCGTTCTCGGCGCCATACGGGTATTCATACATGTGGTCCCCCATAATTCTCGGGCCGTAAGGTGCAGAGAGAGACGGGAGTATATAAAATGAGAATGAGACTGGACGAAAAAGATGAGTGAGGCTTACGAGACATGATGGCAAGATGGAGCCCGGGCCAGGGAGGTATTGATATTCAAGATGGTCGCTCTTTCCAAAAGTGAGCGCAGGTGAGCAAGCAGTGACGGTTGTTTCGGAGGGGTGGGTGGGTGGTGGGGAGAGTTGAGGAAGGCGCAATCGTGAGGTGGAAAGTTCGTGGAAGTCGGCGAGGCTCCGGAGCGCGTGTTCTTCAGGTTCGGCTTAGATGGGAAGGAATGGTATTTGGGAGAGGTTGAGTGTAGATGCTGGAGGAAGATTGACTGCGAGAATTGGCAGATTGGAAGGAATTGAGGAGAGGAGTTGCTCTGGTGTCCAAAGGTAGAGTAGAGCTCTTGAACTAAGACAGGGTAGCGAAGCTCAACTTTGGGATGATCTCCTCCCGCCAGGTACAGGTGCTTGTTTAGGTTTAGCCCCAGACCGGAGACAAGCCGGACCCTGTATCGGCTGGTTCCGAAGGCTTATCGTCAAGTCTTGCTTTCAACGACATGTTGCAATTAGTGAATTTTTTAACAGCCTGATACATATAAAAGAAGGTCTCCAAGAAGTCTAGGCATTCAGTTAATAGTTTTTCAAAATGGCTACAAACAGTGAAACCGCTGGACAAATCCCAGTTATTGATATCTCGGGGGCAAGTTTGGAAGTAGATATTGCTGAAGAGCTGGTCAAAGCTGCCTCCACTTATGGATTTGTTTATGTGAAAAATGAAGGGAAGGATATTCCTGTTGAGGAAATAAACCATATCTTTGATGTAGTGAGTTGATCATGAGGAGTGGAAACTTGAAAAGGGATGACTATTGACAAATTGTTAGTCACGCAAGTTCTTCTCATCGCCTGTTGAAGAGAAAGCAGTATGCAAAATCACAGAAAATGCAAGTGGTGTCTTTGAAATGTGGGTCTGTGCAGTTAATAACAATTTGAAAGAATAGAGGTTGGTCTGGTATGCATACAGAAACATTAGATTCCACGAACCAAAGAGTAAGTTGACGTCTCTGGGAATGGACACGCTTACCTATGCTAATGGAATATCTAGGTTGGAGATTTCAAAGAGTATGATCTCAAACATAATTCTACCATTTCATGACTGACTTTGCTAGGGCTATGAACTTTGGAGAATTTGTAGACGGAAGAGCACAACAACCTCTCACGCCCTCGCTAGTCAGCCATGAACAGGTTTTATCCAAGTTCCACGACTCTTGTCATGACATGATGCAAAAGATCCTCAGACTATTTTCCATTGGTCTCAAGGTACACTTGTACTTTCTCTCTTGACCATTTGAATTTGCCAGCTAACAAAGTCCAGATTGACCAAGAAGCCGGAGGATCAGACTGGATCCCAGCCCGCCACAGAGGAGGACCAAGTGGCTGCACCCTCCGCCTTCTCCACTACCCTTCAATCCCCGAAGACAGCGACTATCAACCCTCCGTAGACATCCGAGCAGGAGCCCATTCGGACTACGGCTCCATAACCCTCCTCTTCCAAAGAGCCGGGCAACCAGGTCTCGAAATCATTCCCCCAGGAACCCGAGGCGAAGAGCGAAATTTCGGTCCAACAGCAGCATGGACTCCAGTCCCCGTCTTCCCTCCTGGAACAGAAAATGATCCCAGTCCGCCTATCCTGGTTAATATTGGGGATTTACTCTCTCATTGGACGAATAACTTGTTGAAGAGTACGGTGCATAGAGTTGTATTTCCAAAAGATGGGAAACATGGGGGCGAGGATCGGTATAGTATCGCGTATTTTGGCCATCCGGTTGGGAGTACGGTTTTGGAACCTATTCCTAGTGAGATGGTGCGGGAGTTGGAGGGTGCGAGTGGGGCGGGGGTTAAGGCGATGACGGCGGATGAGCATTTGATGAGTAGGTTGAAGGCTACTTATTTGGGTATGTATAAGGATGATGAGGAGAAGAAGGACGAGAAAATCAATTCTAGTTAAGTAATAGAGTCAGTTTCTCTATCCTTACTTGACCGGGTAGAGGTCAAGCAATGGCCACTGCCTTTATGCTTTTTTGCACCTATCTGATATTCTCGAAAGCCTTGGCCTGAAACTCGTGCGATTACTATTTTAATAGCAGAATTGATTGCAAGACTAGCAGACGAAAACAGCACAGTTTCAAGAGAACCGGTGCAGGCTGCGTTGAGGCGGCAGGTGTTGACTCCCATCGTTCCTTCCCTTTCTATCACTTCCACCCTCCCGAAGTCTATTTCTTTCCAATTTCCTCCCTCCCAAACCTAACCTTCTTCAACCATTTCCGTCTCGAGTACGACCTCAACCCGCCCAGTTCTCGGGTCACACCAGGCTACAGCCTCCTTCATCATGCCGCCCGCCGGAGGAGACAATCCTGATCCATCTGTGGATGAAGAAGTCGCCATGAACCTCCTGCGTGAAAATGTCAATTTCCAAGGCACTCAGCAAGCACTGGAAGAGCAGCGAGTCCTGTGCGATACAAAGAAGCCCTCTCCAGTCGACTCGGACTAATATCGTTCTATTCCTCGTGAACCTCTTACTGCTCCAGAATCAAGCGACTCGGAATATTATCGTTCTATTCCTCAATCTCGTCGTTCGGTCATCGATTTAACGGGAGGTTCTAGTGTGCCATCCAGCTCCCTCGACGCAAACAACCCACTAGGAAGAGCCTTTGGCCCGTCGGCCGTTTCTAACCCTCGGCGACGCTCTATGTTAGGAGGTTCATTCCGCTTCACAAATCCATCAGCAAGAAACCCTGCCTCGTTGATTCTAACACCCCGATAACCCACGTTTCACAAATCCGCTTTGGCACATCAGGAAAAACCCTTGCTGAATCGAAGCTTCCAAGATTTACTATATTTCGCAAACTTCCTCTTGAGCTTCGGGAAATGATATGGAAGGCAACCATACAGCCACGTCTCGTGGTTGTTCGAGATGCGAAAGCAACTCGGGACTACTGTGACGGTAGATTGACCGATTTCGAGAGGGTTTTGCTGGAGATGGCTATTGGCTGATGGGACTAAATTGGGAAATTAATGTTACACTTTGCGGGATAGAAAGGAGAAATTTGCTGGGCTATGCTGTCATCATACCATTAACACTTATTGCTGAGCTTATATAGGCTTCAATGTCAAGAAATATCATACACAATTTGTTTCACCTGCTTGACAGGTAAATTGATAATATGCTACTTAACTTCTACCTTACAAGAACTCAAGAGAGCTCAGGTTGAATCATGACACTTCGGCACTTCCATTCCATAACCCCTCATCATTTATTTCTGGCGCATTCTTAGCAGTGTGATGTCATTTAGTCAAATCAGGATTTAGCCTTCTGGTTTCCAAGTTATTGTGAGATTTATGGGAACCAAAACCTATATCTTTACTCTGAAGATCTTTCTCCTTCTTGCTTTAGATCGGTTATAGTTTTTAATATGCACCCCCAAGGTTCAACATACTGGGTCGTACACAATGCTCATACCTAATTTTATCAAGCGAGAGTTTGACGTCGTTGAAGCGATTCTGGGAAGTTGACTGCTCTTTCCGGTTGACCTGATCGGCGTGAAATACTCGCTTAATATACCATGAATTAATTTTTCTCGATCATACGGATGACTGCAAGATTTCCACTGCCACTGATACTGTTAAGGTTGAGGTGTTTTCTGACTATGCTTACGCTCGAGGTGTGTTCTAAGGCAGATACGAAACAAGGGTGGAAGTTGAACTCGGGCAAAGTACCCCTAGTAATTGTGAATTATATTTATTGCTCGGCATAAAGTTCCAATCCATTATTTGACAACTCACCAGAAGGCAAGAAGGGATGAATGAAGGAGTTGCGTGATATTTCGATGTTAATTGGTAGGTGACGTACTAATTGCCTTTTGGTGCTATTTACAGGTTACCTGGAATTGCATAATTTCATCTTATTTACGGGTTATCCGGGAATAGAAACATCAACTGCTGTTTGCTGTTTATGGGCTACCCGGGAACGGAGCCAGCGTTCTTGTCATGAAGCGATAAATAGCTACTTCCAGAATACAAACGCAGACCTACATTTTCCCAACAAGACAGCTGTCTGGAATTCTTCTAACCGACCAGGGAGGATACATTTAAAGTGGATAATTCTTACTCATTTTACGGAGTACGCGAGAAGAGAAAAGGGAAGAACTTTCATCATCCTCTTCTTTCGGGATTTCTCAACTTTATAGTTTTTCCAATAGCTTCAGCAGAAGAGAAACGGGCATGCATTGACAAACTACCCGAGGTTTTCTACCCCTTCACAGATTATACAGAGAATAGAGACAGACTACATTTTAGGTATATCCGATAAATTGTAACATTCAAGGATAATGAATTTGTTAAATATATATATATATATATATCAGCTTACGCTAGTAAGCAAAGTATTAGCAATAGAAGTCATCTCTCGTCTTATATATACTCGACTCTATAAATTATTCTAAATATCTAGGGTAATCGAATTAGTTATATAAAGAATAACTTACTCTACTTGACAATAAAATAGTCAAATTTTCAAACTGTCATCCTAAGTATACTCGACCCAATATATTACTCAGAAATACTTACAGTAACTAGATTAATTGAATAGGGAGTGGCTTTTTCAAGCTCCGTAACTCATCCAGACACCAGAGCACACTTTCAAACAAACACTGATAGGTATTTCATGGCCTCCTCCCTCCATGACTACCTCCACCACATTTATAAATTGTGCTGTTAGTTTACAAGGTATCATTATTTTAACTTGGAAGACTGGAGGCTCGGGTGTATCTAAAGATAGTGCAGGACTCGCAGAGATGACTTGATTTGATTCGGCTCGCTTAGAGGGTATACTGGCGGGAAGTGGATGAGTACAAGAGACGGAAGCAGAACGCCGAGGGAGAGGGGATCAAGGTACTCTCATATGGAGTTTTCGGGCACAGAGATGCCGAAACAGGCACCACCCCGCTGTAATGCGTATATTTGCCCAGGAATTCCCGAGCAGTTGTATACAAAACAATTATAGTATCTAATAGGGAAATTTGTATGGTACCGAGACATGATAATTATTAACTACCTAAGTAGTAATCCCAAACGCCCCCACCCCCGGTCTTTGGACAGTTTCCAACCGCGACCACCCAGAAATTCGCCATCGTTTTCACAAACTATCAATATGGTATCATACATCACTAAAACAAACCCCAACTGGATATCTATCCACGCAACCAAATCCAAAACGCCACGCAGCCGTTCATTCAACAATCGAGGTACCAAAAAGACCAAACATCCGTTGCCATCGCTTCCCATTCCCCGCATCATTCTTTTGGGCATCCTTCTCCCGGACTTTGACTCCGTATTGTCTGATACCACACATAAAGGGTTTATTTTTCGCCTTTAAATCCTGCTTGAGCTCGTCTTTTGAGTTGTTCGTGGCTTTTTCGTCGACCTGCGGTCGGATATTGAGGCTGATTTCTCCGAGGGCGGGTGGGTATTCGTCATCGCTTTCGTCTGCGTTTGGTTGGCCGATTGGTTTGCGAATGGGAGATGACATGGAGCTGATGGTGTCCAGGGTGGAAAGTGGGATGTCTTCTGGGGGGAGAGTGGCAGCTTTTGTCTCTTCTAGATCACCCCATAGTCTCCAAAGTTGATCTTTGAGGGTGTTGAGTAGGTTTTTATTCTTTCGGAGGCTGGGAATTGTTAATCGAGGGCGCAAGAACAATATCGGAATAGCAAAGCCTTTTGGGGTTGAGGTGGGAGGAAGGGAGGACAGGCACTTACTTATCTGCACGATCAAATGCCTCCTCTATGTTGAGGAGACCCTGGGCGGACATATGGTCAACTAGCAACCACATGCGCTCTGGCTTCGTGCCTGTATCCTCAACCTGGAGAGCAAATCTCCATTCCCATCTAGGTACGCCTGTATTATTGTCCTCGTCTTCACTATAGTCCGAAAGACCATCAAACTCCGATGGGTAATACGCTTGAGCAAAATCTTCAATTCGATGAGGGAAATAATCAACGACTCGGACGAGAGCCTTAGAATTTTCGTTTGTGAAAGGGAAGAGATGTTCAGTGTTGTCGTTATCTCGCAAATAAACCTGCCTCTGAATATTTGCAATCGAACGAATTGGTTGGTCTGGATGAGTACAATGTACTGGACGATGTCAGAATCCATTGAGAAAGTAGGCGGGTGGTTCACTTACCGTTTTCATTGAGATTCAGCTTCAGCTGCTTTTTCGCTTCCTTTTCTGCGGCGAGTTTCTCAGCAGCAGCTCTCTTTTCGAGCCTACGTTTCTTGCTGTTTGATTTTTCGGGTATATCACCACCGGCTTTGCGTTTGCCGTCGGGACCCTCACCCTTTCCTAATAGCTTCTTCTTTTGCGCTTGCATGTATTCTAACTTTCGCTGGAGAACCGCCTTCAAACGATCATTCATGTTCGGGTCCTTTGTTTTCAGGAGCTCCACATTAATTTTACTGCCATCAGTATGAAGCTTGCCTTCTATGTAGAGGCGAGTCCCTCTTTCGATTTTCACATTCTTCAGTAATACCCAGTTGTTGACATCAACCGATTCCGTCATGTATGCGGCATTGTGATCGAACATGGATACCTGCATGCTCATCTTGCCCCAAGGTCCTTCCCAAGTCTGACCATCCTGGCTCTCATCCGTTGAGTCTCCCTTGACACGATTGTAGAAATAGGAGTTGGGGGTGTAATCCGAAAAATATATTGTCTGGCAGCCGTTTCCATCGTTATGTTTTCTGAGGACCTGTCCGATGATATGGTAGAACGGTTTAGGGGCATCGGGTTGCACATCCTTCAGCAATGTAAACTTGTCTTTGGGTTGCATTGCTTGCATGGCTCTGTTTCGAAATTCCTCAGATGAAGGAAGCTGTAAGTTATCGGCTCTTCCATGAATCCAAACTGCATAAGCTACCTCCCCAGCATTTGGACGGTTGAAGACCTTCTTTGTGGGCCGTCCGCATTTCTCCCAGGGGATGTTGTCCTGAGATGCGGAGGGGCCACGGGGGACTGCTGAGGCTTTAAGAATGTGAAGCTCACTGGAGTTGTTGCTTAGCAGTGAGAGTCCTCCCTTTTGTTGAACCTGGATCGCCTTTAGAAAAATTCGAGCTACCATTGTCACTGGTACTGACCTTGAATTGCCGTAATACAATCACATCACCGACAGAAATGGACTTGGGCATGTAGTCCTCGGGTGCAAAGTAATTGACTTTGATTCCGGTTCCATATTCATCCTCAATTGACGGGTCAACCAATTCAATCGTACATTTGGAGTCTGGTGACACCAGTTAGGACGTACTCGCAACTCAAATGTTCTCAAGGTCATACCAATATTTCTGGTCCGTATGGGAGGCTGATAATCTTTGACAATACCAATGATATTGACAAATTTCCTCTCTTCGACTCCGAAAGAATCTTCGACGGTATGGAATTTGGGAGGAAGTGGTGGCTCTTTGCTATTGCTAGAAGGTGCCATGTTTGCAGATGGTTTCTCGATTAATCGAAGTATCTACTTCCTTTGGCAAAATGCCTGCATCACAAAAGAACGACAACGCAAACTGACAAGTACAAAGCGACAGACCCAGATAGGATGTACTTTTTGGCTGTTCGGAGATTCAGCTGACTTGGAGTCTGCAGCTAGCAAGGAGGAGTATATCCTCCAGAAGACGCGCTCTGCAAGGGCAAAGGTGTGGGAGACGCGCCGATGAGTCAGCAATGCATTAGCGTCATCTCTTAGCGAGATCACGTGCGCGGTACTTTGAAAGCGGCGTTTCCATAAGCTTGAAAGTTGATCCCACTTCCTCCCAAAACAACCCCACCACGAACCCTCCCCAACACCGCGAACAGGATTTGGTCTTTGGTCAGCGACAAGTCCACATCCTACACCCAACTCATCTACATCTCAAAATCCCATATCGCGACCATGGCGGACCGTTACATCCCAGAGCATCGTCGTACCCAGTTCAAGGCCAAGAACACCTTCAAGCCTGAAGAGCTTCGACGCCGTCGCGAGGAGCAGCAGGTCGAGATCCGCAAAGCAAAGCGCGAGGAGAACTTGGCAAAGCGAAGAGGTATCGCCGGCGCTGATGGCTCACGACCTGGTGCCTCCCTCGGTGCAGAGCCTGACAGCGACGATGATACTGCGCCTACAGAGAGTCAGGTAAGTAGTCGCATATCCCCTCAACTCTCCCTCGGCACAAAAGCCCACATTGCGATGTGTGCGACCCTCCGAGTCTCAATGTTGTACCGCCATCATTGTTTACTTTTCCTGGTGGGGTACTTCCTAGCGAAAGTGGTTTTTCGCTGGGTTGTGCGAGTTGACCGCCGTTGGACTCCACTGTTTAAAAGCGTCTGCGAAGCACAAGCGTTTTCGCCGCAATATCACACATTTCTTTTTGATGCATAGACTAATATTGGTGTGTTTTCTTAGTTGAACGAGGATCTTCCACAGATGGTCCAGGGCGTCTTCTCCGAGCAAATCGACCTCCAAATCCAAGCCACCACAAAGTTCCGAAAGCTCCTTTCCAAAGAGCGAAACCCACCAATTGAAGAGGTCATCAAGACTGGAGTCGTTAGCCGTTTTGTCACCTTCCTCCGATCACCACACACTCTCGTTCAATTTGAAGCTGCCTGGGCCTTGACAAATATTGCTTCTGGGTCTGCTCAACAAACACAAGTTGTCATTGAGGCTGGAGCTGTCCCAATATTCGTCGAGTTGCTTGGTAGCCACGAGCCAGATGTTAGAGAGCAAGCTGTCTGGGCTTTGGGTAACATTGCTGGTGATAGCCCATCATGCCGAGATTATGTTTTGAGCTGTGGCGCTCTCAAGCCACTCCTTGCCCTCTTGGGTGACAGCCGCAAATTAAGCATGCTCCGCAACGCAACTTGGACCCTCAGCAACTTTTGTCGTGGCAAGACCCCACAACCTGATTGGAACACCGTAAGCAAATACTCTCCCTTTCTTTGTTTTTTCCCAGAAAGCTCATATGGTCAGCAGATCCTGCCCGCCTTGCCAGTCTTGGCCAAGCTTGTCTATTCCCTTGACGACGAGGTTTTGATCGACGCTTGCTGGGCTATCTCATATCTCTCAGATGGTGCCAATGACAAGATCCAAGCTGTCATTGAAGCTGGTATTCCTCGCCGCCTCGTAGAGCTCCTTACCCACGCTTCTACATCCGTCCAAACTCCTGCCCTTCGATCGGTCGGTAACATTGTCACTGGAGATGATGTTCAAACCCAAGTTATCATCAACTGTGGTGCCCTCCCTGCCCTCCTAGCTCTCCTTGGTTCCGGAAAGGATGGTATTCGCAAGGAAGCTTGCTGGACCATTTCCAACGTTACTGCCGGCAACTCAACCCAGATCCAGGCTGTCATTGACGCCAACATCATCCCACCTCTCATTCACCTTCTTTCCAATGGTGACTTGAAGACCCGAAAGGAAGCTTGCTGGGCTATCTCGAACGCCACTTCCGGTGGACTTCAAAAGCCAGAACAAATCCGATTCTTGGTTACCCAGGGATGCATCAAGCCACTGTGTGATCTTCTTGGTTGCCCTGATAACAAGATCATCCAAGTTGCCCTTGACGGTCTTGAGAACATCTTGAAGGTTGGAGAGATGGACAAGGACGCAGCTGGTGAAGGTCAGGAAAGCATCAACCGATATGCTCTGTTCATCGAAGAATGCCAAGGCATGGAAAAGATCCACGATTGCCAGACCAATGCAAACGAGGAGATTTACATGAAGGCTTACAACATGATCGAGAAGTACTTTTCTGATGAAGAAGAGGCCGAGGGAGTTGATCAACCAAATGCTACCGGAAACGAGGCCTTTGGTTTCGGTAAAAACACTGCACCAAGCGGAGCTGGTTTCAACTTTGCAAACAACGGCGGTGATTCGATGGTTATGTAGTTGCTTAACCGCATGCTCACATTCTCTTGCTCTTATTGGGCTCTTCCTTTGGTCTGCACCACATACACCTTTCTAATACAGATTGATGAGTACGTCAACGCGGACTCACCACCCCCAAATTACCGCACTGGTGCCCTTTCGCGGTACGAACCTACCAGCAAAATGCCGATTTCCGATTCCTCTGAATGTGACCAACGATTAGCGAAAAGATTCACCGTCATGTATTTTCATTTATGTCAACCACCAACACACACCCCCTGGCACATTCACAGGCGTTCAATGTTTTTCTTTTTTACCCCCTTTTCCCCCGGCAGTGGTCTTAAGATATTTTGGTTTTTTTCTATTGAGAGTTTTTGAGACATGGTAGCTTTGAAGGCTCCTTGCATCTCCAGCGACGAAGGGAAGGATTACGATGGAAGAGTGATCGCAGTCGCAAGTCGCATATCAAGTATATTTGTGGCTACTTTTGGTTCTTTTTCTTGCCTATCGACACTTCACGATGATGAAGGTTGGGAGGCATGAGCCGGAAGCCAAAATAACGAGGACACGGTAGCTTTAAAGCTCCGACTCGAGTTGAGATAAAGTGGATGGATGAAGTGGATGAGAGAAAGATGTCCTATTTTGATTTTTCGACGGAGGATTGGTTGATGGGAGAGTTCTTTTTTTTTGGGCGTCTTGAGTGAAGGGGTAGCAAACACTCTTGTGCATAAGTAGGGCTCTGGGATCGTTAGTCAAATGAAAGATCCGTTAAATCATATGATTACCTTGTTGTGAAGTAGTGACTTTTGGTTTGATCTCCTGGTGCTAAAAGAGACTTGATTAACCCGAAGCTATAATCATCAGCGCCAGCAAATCTTTGCGAGCGATGCCCCTCCCCACCCTCTTCCAGAAGGAGATTTCCATATTCCAATGACCTTCAGGCGTCTTATTCTTCCTTAACGTCGTCTATCCCTGTTCCATTTATAATCCCGTCATGCGTCTCTGCTGCTAAGACGCATCTCTCCATTTCTTAATTCATGATGGCTTGCTCTCTTTGGTTGATGGGTGAGTTTGAGAAAAAATCCAGAAAATCGTTCTCATGTAAGTTGCTCGTTCTTTATTTCTCTTTTGATGTTGTCTCTTCCCATAAGCATGTTCTTATTTTCATCACTGACATCTCTTCATTTCATAATTTCCAATGAGGGATGAGGTCACTGTGTGTTTCTTATAATTCGGAAAGTTCATGAAACTTAGAAAAGACTCAGGGTCTAGAGCTGTGAAGGTGGACTTGACCTCGTTTCAGAGAAATTCAGCAGGAATTGAATAAGTCTATAAGCAAATCTCGCCATATGTCGTTGTGTGTAATGTATAGTATTCAACTAATTGTAGTTAATTTGTACTATATTGCAGTAGTTGGAAAGGTCTGAAGGTAGTTGAAGTGCGTTTGATGCAGTTTTGTTAGCGTATGTAGTCTGGAGAAGGTAGATGACTTGAACTATCGGACGGAGAAAGGAT
>LLCD01000636.1:0-16155 GCA_001414355.1 Hymenoscyphus salicellus
ACATATACAACGCTGGCTACTAGCCACCACCTTCACGAACGCCACCCGCTGTCTTTCCTACGCCAGAGCCAGAGCCAGAGTTGCCAGATGCCAGGGTATGAGGGATAAAGGAAGTTGGACAGGATCTGGAAGTGGGATCTTACCCTTGAGAATGTTATCTAGAATCGCTGTTCGGGAGTCAAAAGTACTCCGCAGGATTTTCTAGAGCAGGAATAGGGGGCGATATAATTAAGAGGTTCTTTTGCAATCTAGCTGTTGTTATAGGCCTAGGAAGCTGTCTCTTTCCTAGACCTAAGGGGTGTGTCACGAGAAAATGGGGTCACATGACACCCCATTTTCCCTGTATATATATCAGAGTTTTCACCTCCAAATACAAGGCTCCTTAGAGCGTTTTTACCTACATTTATGCGTCACAAGGTCTTCTCGCTCAAGATCCAGTCTGCGGAATCCGCTATCAGGGAACAGGGGAGAGTGTAAGGAGTAGCTTTCTAAGGATTGTTAGTCCATAAAAGGAACGTGGGTTGGAAGATAACAGACTTTCTTAACAATAGAGATTGCAGGTTTTCCACTGCAAACAAGTGGCTTGGGATACAAATCTCCCGGAGCCGCGCGATCGGTCATGGTTCGTAGATCTTTGATCATTTGTTGGATTTTGTTTCGATTTGAGAAGAGATTGGTGGAGGGATTCGAGGGGACCTGTTTATCGCATAAATGGGCGTTCTGGGGCTGGTGTTGTCATCTAGTTGTGTTGTGGGAGCTGGGGGTTTGTCTGTCAGCTTAATGGGGTAGGGAGGACAACCAGTAAGGGGTGGAAGGTAGAGAGGAGGGTAGAATCGTACTGTGTGGGGAGTATATGAAGCATGCATGGAATCCGGGTCGTTTGGGTTGGAGGTTTTCCCTGGGTGTGGTTTGGCGAAGGACAATGTGGGTCCAGTGCTAGCTGTGGAGGAATACTTGAGTTTGTGACTGCGTTACAACTGGAGGTACGAGATGCCGGGATGTGGTCCAGGTATTTAGATGAAGCTCTTGTTTTGTTTGGCAACGAAACAGATCTCGTTTTTGCGAGCCATCACTGGCCTGCTTTTGAGAATGTGAATATTCTTCAATTCATGGCTGAGCAACAAAACCTTTACGCTTACCTTAACAATGAAACACTTCGACTGCTGAATGCTGGTCAGACTTGCTTGGAGACTGCTGAAGATTTCGTGCTACCGCCTGCGTTGGATAAACTCTGGAATTCGCGCGAGTACTATGGAAGTACTTCACACAATATCAAAGTGGTCTATAATCGCTACATGGTAAGCGAGCTCTTGTAGTCACTTTTTTGAGCACCCACTCCTTTGGAGGAGAAACTTACTAACTAAACTTCCTTAAGGATGGTTTGATGGAAACCCGTTCACCTCTGGGAAACCCACCTAGAGCCGCTGCAGAAAGATACGTGCAATTCATTGGCGGTAATGGCCCGTACGCTTTCGATATCGTCATCCAAAAAGGAGTCGATTATCGCAAAAACGGTGATCTCCGATTCTCAGCTACCCTCCTATCTCACGCCGTCTTCGCGAACCATACAAACCTCAAAGCACGACAAGAACTCGTCATCACCTACGAGAAACTCGGCTACGGAGCTGAGAACGGAGCTGAGAACGCAACTTGGCGAAACATCTACTTAGTCGGCGCCCGAGAACTCGTTTATTGAATCCATAAATCTACAGTTGCCATGTCAGCCGAAGCACTCCAGGCTTTGAGTGTCGAGCAATTGACTGACACGATGGCTATTAGGGTTGAAGGGACTAAGGCTTGGGATTTGGATTTCACCATTGATGTTCTCATCACGGATGATCAGAATGGGTGGCATATGAATCTGAGCCGGGGTGCATTTACTGGTCATTCCATTGACTACGTGGGGGACAGAGCGGTGCTGGAACAGACAAATAGCTTGACTATTTGGCCTACGAGAGCTGTGTTTTCGGGTTGGTAAGTGATGTGAAGACCAACGTTGCTGGAATCAAGTATACTGGCGATCCAAAGATTTGGGATCAACTGGTTTCTACACCTGTGAAGTTGGACAAGGGGTTTGCCATTGTTACTCCTGAGTCAGTGAAGGATGCCAGGTAGAAAAGAGTATTGCGGCTCGACCCTGTTAGAAGTAGTTTGACAATATTTCAACCTTAAACCCACCGTTTGATGAAGTAAGTATTATATTTATTTTTTCAAAAACAAGTATCAGATATAATTACTTTTAACCCCGCGAACTGAAACTTCTCCTCGCTTACCCCAGGAAGGCAATTGGTCAGAGCATACCAATCCTTCAATTTAGGCAAATATATACAATAAGACTAAACACAGCCCTCGTGACACAGAAAATATATACAAAATTTTATCCCCCTCAAAGTCCGCCCCTCAAAGAAAGACTGTGGCTTAAGTGCAACCAATCTTGGTTGACGAAACAACAACATCATCATACCAAAAAGTATTGACATCCCCCCCATAACTCTCCCACCCAAAGTTCACAGCCGTAATCTTAGGCTTAACACTACTCCTCTGCCACTGAGCAGCATTCGCATTCGTCACCCCAGGTTTGGACGTCAACCCCGCAATCGCAACATCATCAACCCAAGTTTCAACCGTCCCATCCGTACCAAGGTGATACTCGAAACAGGTCCATGTGTTGGTAGGCAATGCTTTTGAAGCAGCAATGCCGTTGGGGGAAAGGTCTGGCAACGTAGCATCGTCGGATTCACGGTTATACATTAGGATCTTGGATTGGCCACCGATGCGGAGGTGTTTCTTTGTACCTTGAGCGGAGTCGGGCATGGTTATGAAAGAGACGTGGGAGTCGGTTAGGGCTTTGGATGATTTTCTGTGAGGGGTAAGGTTAGTATTTGGATAAGTGGAAGTGAGGAGTGGGTTGGATTGGATGTGGACTTACAACCATGTTCTGACGTATACATCTCCACTTGGGATCTTGGAAGTGCCGAAGAAAATATGTCCACAGTAACCACCAGCTCCATCGACTCTCATAGAGTTCTTCCCGCTGTGGGCGGTGGTAGTGTCGAGGGTGACTTTACCACCTTGGTTGCAGTCTACAGCGTAGGTAGGCCATGCGGTCTGATCCCATCCATTTTCGAAGCCCTCAGAAACCTGGGCAAGAGAGAATGGCAGGAGAGCAAGAGCAAGAAGAACAGTTTGACGAAACATATTTGCAGATAGATTGCCAGAAACAGAGTGAAAAAAGATGACGAATAAGAGATGGGGATAAAAATTAAGAAACTAAACTTGGGAGGCCAAGGTTTTATATGATTGAAATTTGGCAGCCTAGGCTTCCTACCTTTATTGCCACTACCGGAATGGTTCTATATTTGTTTTGTTTATATGTCATGTGCTCTGTGATTCGGAAGTTTCATCCATATTTCCCTAGTAGAAGCTTTGCCGGTGTACATTCCCGTCGGCTTGCAATGGCAAATTACAGGGCGACTGTCGGCAGTAATGGCGGGGGTTGAGAGTTGAGCCGCGTGCCTAAATTCAGGGCCATCGTAACCTTTAAAGGAAACATAATATTGCTCAACACATGATCAGCGCATATTCATGAGTTTCGGAACCGGCTAAGGTGTGCCTAGGTACAGCTTAGGGGCGTAAACTCGGCGTTCGGGCCGTTGGCACAGGAAACTTGTTTTTCCGAATTTGATAGCAAGGAACAACCAGAGTTTATGACTTACCACTTTGGCAATAATTGTCCGTGTGAAGCAAGAAACGTGATCAATGTGCGAATGTCTTTCCTTTGTCCATGTAGTTGGTGCTCCTTCCGTATTCTGGTTCTTACTTCCCCCTCAACACAAATAATCCATCTTTCCAACCATACCATCTCCCCATTCTCTTTCCCATGGCTCTCATCATAATCCTATCAATCTTTCCAACAGGATGTGGCCTGTGAAAATTAATTCGGCCACCCCAACCTCGCTCATTTGCCTCTGGCTTAAAAACAACTTCGGATCCTGTCGTCTGCTGAGATTTGAATCCAACATCTTGCATTGCAAGAACGAAATCGTCCCAGTTGATGAGTTTAGAGGCTATCTCTGCGGTGCTCGAAAGCATGGTATTCAAAATCCTAAGTGTGGGCCCTTTGACTGGGATTGGGTTGGCTGTGAAGTTTTCCTCAACGTTGCCCGCCACACTTGATAGCTTCTCGACCCTAAGAAGTTGTTCTACATTTTCCTGAGCCTTTGCCTTCTTCGGTCGTCCAGTAGCTTTTGGTAAGGTATGTCCTGCACTTGGTGTCGGGCCCCATTCAGTCTGAGCTGGTTCCAAATAGCTTGGTGGGTGATGAGATAGTCGCTGCTCTATGCGAGCAACAATCTTTTGTCGCTCCGCTGCAACCGAATCTTGGTAGCTTGGTTCAAGGTCGGCCGAAAGAAGCTTTACATCGTCCATTATGTCCTCAGAAGACCAAACCATTCCTTTCTTATTCTTGAATGCCAATTGACGTTTTCGGCGTATCAGGGACCAGAATTGAGTTAGTGCATCTCTTGTGGCGTCAAATTGCTCGAGTCTCATCTGATCATTGGAGTTTGCTTGGGTAAGATGGCTATCGAAGGCTTTTGAAAATCTCATAAGAGGTTTGATGCCATCCTTATCATAAGGAACCATGTAATATTCCTCCGTTATTTTCTCAATTTGATGCCGCAATACTGTCGGTCGACCTAGTGCTTCAATCTTTTCCGGCTCAAAAGAATCGAGTTCCACAAGTACCGATGGCATAGGCATATGTCGATGAGTACTGGCGAAAAGCTCTTGTATTGCTGCATAATTGGTGTATTTTTCGTAGAGAAATTCATCGAGGCGCGAGGAGTCTTCTTGGGTCGTATTGGTAAGATGCTCCTCGAGAAATGACCATTTTATGGCTGGGTCGAAGTTCTGCGGCTCGTGGGAATCTGGATCAATCGGTAGTATGTGAAGGATGAGAAATAGTGGGTCTTTGGAATAGAGTTCTTGTAGATTAAGAACACCGTGGAAATCAATCCCGTTAGGCACTGAATAGTCATATTTGAAATGCTTCTTGAATCCCGGTCGTAATCCTAACATCATTGGCAAAGGACTCAAGCGGATTCGTAGTTGGCAATCCAAAAGCAATTCCAACTCTTGGAGGACCTGCTCATACTTTGGTGGTAGTGGAAGTCCAGGATGGATGGAATCTCGAAATTTCACCTGCATTGCTTTCACATTGCCACAAGCTTCCACTATCGTTGCCCATGACCAATAACTCCAAATACTGGAGTGAATATCCCCAATCGCGGTGTCGTGGACATCTTCGGTTGGATGGCCTTTGGGGAATACTTCTGAAGCCATGTGAATAGCTTTACGCAAGTACGCCGGGTCGGTTTGAAGCAACCAAAGATGATCACCAACCATGTTTCTCCTAGTAATAGCTTTTTCCAACATGTCGTCGACATCAAAGAATGGCGGGGGAGAGAAGGGCTGATTGGTGTAGGTAGACCATTGATCGATTCGGCCGCTGCGTTTCAGTTCGATTCGGAACGGTGGTAAGTCGCCTTGGGGTGAGTCTGGCTCTTTGATGCCATCGACCAGCTGTTCAACCATTCTGCGAAGGAATTTGAGAAGAGTCTCCTGTGCCTCGAGCACCAGCCGCGCACGAGGGAAACCGACAATCTCTTCGGTGTGCGCTGCTCTCGGCTCCCATTTTACCAGCTCGCCATATTGAGGGCCATGCATAACCATACAGAGATTTGATGCATCAATATCGATCAATCCTAGTCTCCAACCCCAAGTCAATTTTTGGTTGTCATACGTCGCCCATTCTTCCGGTCGATGGAGAGATCGGTTTTGGAGAAGGCCAAGCAGTCTTGTAGCATCATTTTTGAGCCCATCGACGTTCAAGTAATCAAGCAAGATCGCATCGCGGTACTTTCTCGCCTCGGCTTGGTCCTGGGGGAGAAATTTTGAATTAGGTGAACTGCTGAATAAGGGTGCAAACCATTGCGTATCGAACAGATTGGGGTCAGCAGTCGTCAAGTAACCTGCGCGTTTTTCACGGCTCTTTTTCTTCCAACGACTGGCGATTATTATTCCATTCGAAGCCCATTGCTCCCGCAGATACGCCCAATCTTGTTTGATATTTCGGAGGTGCATGGCGGCAATGGATCGTGCTTGTGCATCTGTCTGTGCCAGGCTGTAGCACAAGAAGCCTGGAGACTTCTGGACGTAGTCAGGTCGAAAGGAGTTGCTGCAAATCTTGCATTCGCAGGGTGCCTTCAGGTAGGTGATTGGTCCATAGGACTCAACATCTCCCGTCATTTTGGACGGCATCGTGAGGATCGACGAGTGAGATATAATCTTGCTGTTGAGAATCCCCGCGTCGGTACCCCACCACCTGCGAAGGTAGGCGCATCCATCATGTGACCATGCGTTTTAATTTATCATACTCAATAGTGTACATTGTTCAAATGGAGAAAATAAATGAAGGATTGAGAAGTAAATAGTTGAAGTTTAGGAATATATCTAAGTTGCTTTGTTAAGATAAATTTGTTATGCGACCGGGTTTAGATATCTCAGGTTTTATTAAGAGATGTTAGTTAAGAAAAATAATGCGTGTTTAAAGTGAAGTAATCTATTAGATTGTTTAGTTGGATAAGAAGATTTCAGATGAATAAATAGATTTACTTCAAGAATTACAGCTATCTAAGTTTCTTAGAAACTTGATTGATCAGTCACGTGTCAGTATGGACATCCCCTCCCAGTCACAGTCATCAAACCGTGCGCCTTTATCATGTTTCCCAGAATGGTTTCTCGCTCCTTGGTCGCGAGTAAAATATTCAATGGCCTAGCCTAAGTGGCGGCTTCAATTTTCCGATGGCGAAGCGCTTCTAAAAGATGATGTTTGAAATCTGATCCCATTTCAATCAATCCACCTTAAGCCCTCGCAATGAGGGGATCAGTCGGTTTAGAGTAGCGCGGTATTTCAACACGTCTCAAATCTAGTTTTGATGGAAATGAGATCCAACGAACAGTTCTTGAGATCTTGAGAGTCTGAGAGTCTTTGTCAATTTTCCCTGTTTTCAGTTTTCCGTCTCGTATCTTCGAGTTCCTCCTCCCCCTTTTTGGCGCTAGCCTAAAATGTACCTCAATGGTTCTTATTGAGGTGCGTTTTGAGAGCAGCCACAGCCGCCAGAATTCCACCCACCCCTCAATACTATCACAAATCTCAATACTAGCACTTCGACCACTCTTTTTTCTTCAATTCACACATGCTGTCAATACCATATCACTAACTATTGCGGTTGGGTCTCAATTATTTTATGCAAAAGTATTTTTACTATTATATCTTTCCTTAACGGCAACATCAACACTTGCCTTCGAACTAGTTCATCGCGACAAATTCAAGAGCACTGTCCAACCTTCTTTATCTCCCGAAACCGTCTTTCCCCTCAGCTACTTGCCGCTGGTTCAAGCCAAGTCTCGATCCAATTTTAGTTGAACTCTCAACTCGCATATCAAGCACGTTGCCCCGTGGAGGCAAACCTCCTTTCCCATCGACAACCCTTCAAGAAAACAGTCTGCTGGCCAGAACCACTAGGTCAAGATGGCGAACCAAACCTCCCCCGGCGACCCAATGGGACCTCCACCAGCAAGCGCGTTCATGAATCCACTCCTCAATCCATTGGGAATCAAAGCCAATCCCGTCAACGCAATCGTTATGCCAACCTTCAACTTCTTGGCCATACTTATCGTATACCTTCCAATGCGAGACTTCTATCGAAAGGGCAACTTTGCTGCATGTAGCATGATTTCTGCCATCACAATGTTAAATCTCTACCAATTTATCAATGCAATTGTATGGAACAACGATAACCAATCGACATGGTTTTCAGGAGTGGGACTTTGCGATATTGAGGTTTACAGCAGATATATGCTTACCACGGCTTTATTGACCACCATGGCCTGCTTCATCAAGAATCTCGCCGATGTCTTCAATGCCGAAAAGCATGCATTTGCTGCTACTTCCGGGATGAAACGCAAGAAGCTCGTCATTGACGTTATCTTTTGCTGGCTTCTTCCTGTTGTACAAGTTTGTGTGCACTACTCGATTACTCTCGGTCGGTTTGCTATCTTCCCGGTTTACGGATGTTATGATGAGATGGATAATTCATGGCCATATATTGTCGTGTACCTGATCTGGGGACCAATCTTGACCTTGCTTTCGGCTTTCTACGGTAGTAAGTTACCAAATTCCACTGCATAAAATCCAAACACTAACATCACAGTATTACTACTCCGAGGACTATTCCGCTACCGAGCAACAATCAGCGTCACCCTCGCAAGCAGTGGTTCAGGGATGAACTCCAAATACTTCGTCAAGCTCACCATAATCGCATGCTCCCTCCTCGTCATCTGGATCCCTTGTCAAGCCTACTACTTCCGACTTCAGCTTCCTCCAACCCTTCATCCTTACTCCTTTTCCGAAATCCACAGACCTGAAATCTGGGGGCCCATTGCCTACTACCCGACACTCTTGAACAGCCAACTCCAATACAACAACGGCTGGTCCGATGTTGGCTTATCATTCATGATCTTCTGTTTCTTCGGCTTCAACAACGACGCTACCGATACGTATCGAAACTGGATGGTCGCCATCGATCTCGCAAAATGCTTCCCTTCTCTCAAGGAACCCCGTCATCCACCCACACGTCGCGGAAGCTCTGCTTCTCGAAGTTCCATTGGAGAAAGGCTGGATCTTATAGGAAAAGCGATGGAATTCTTTGATGGTTCGAGAAAAGGTAGTCAGGCCACCGATGCCACTACTCTGGCTTCTCGATACCAATATCGAAGGGACTCATACGAAACTTTACTTCATACTTCAACTTGTACGGAGAACGATCCCAACGTGCATCTTCCACGTATCCCAGAAGTTGGTTCACCGCCTTTATATCCCTCCCCAAGATCCAACACCACGAAAATCGTTCCTCGACCACTATTCTGTCTTCAGAACTCATATCCACCCCCCTTTCCCACCTTTCCCTTCACAATCTCAAAAACGAAATTCTACCACCTCTTCCACTTCTCGTAGATATGGAAATGCGGAAGCTCATGCGTGTGAGCGATGCGGATATCGAGCCACAGCAGGGAATATCGATTTGGAAGCTCAGCGTCGTCACCCATCTACATCCATTTATGAGGCTGTTTTGACGCCACAGAATGTATATTTGAGAATGGATATTTGGAGTGAGACGGGACGTGGTTTTGATGATGGACAGGAGAAATTGGATGGACAAAAGGGGTTGGGATTGAAGATGGACACTAGAGCTTATCGGGAGCGAGAGGAGAGAGAATTTAATGAAAGTGAAAAGAATGGGAGTGGGAGCGTAAGCGGGGGAAATGAGGAGGGGGTGGTTGTTGAGAAGGTCATGGAGAGGAGAGAAAGTGAGGTGAGTAAGTAAATGTCTCGAGTTGAGAGATACAGACTGAACAACTTTTCCTTTGTTATTTTGGGAGGAAAAATTGGTGTTTTGGTGACAGAGTGGTACATTAGTACATATATGAGAGGTGCAGGGGTTTCCTTTCTTTCATATTCTCTTTCTTTTCTGGATTTTCTGCTTCTATGTGGATACGAAGATACTTTATTTTGAGAACTACAATACTTTGATCTGCTCTTAAGGAATTCTTATGCCCTTTTTACGTGAATAGACTCTGCTTCCGGGAGTGAGATGACTAAAGCCAAATAATGTAATGCCATCCAATCTTATTCTTTAAGTCTTTTCATAAGGGACTACACTTATACAGAAACGTTGCACATTTGTCTTCCAACCTTAGAAGAACACATGCGAGTTGTCCACCAATGTAACAAAGCATCCCGCCAATGACTCAGTCTCGCGGTGGACAAAAAAAGCGGGAGTAAATATCAAGTTTGTACCTGCCTATCTAGCCCGTTGTTCCAACCTTTTAGGACAATTGGAGATCATTGTTCAAAAGAGGTAGGTTAATATTATAAATTGTGCTAAATGGTTAAGTTAATTAGCTTGTATTATCCTAGAAAGCTAGAACAACTGCAAGGTAGGCAGGTACAATCTACTGCCGCTTTTATTGTCTATCCCGAGTCAGTGCATACTCCTTAGGAGATGGGCTTCAAAGTCAAGTGGATTGATTTCTAGCCACGGAAAGATTGACCAGATCTTACCTCAATAATCGTTCATTTTGAAAATTTCTTGCTCGTGATCTATTCAAGTACATCTATTGTCTTACAATTTTACAAAATAGATAACCTAGGTGTAAACAGCCCATCGCTAAGAGTTCACTGCCACCTTCCCGAGCCCATCTAATCACTCCGATTCTCTTCCCGAGTCAAATCCACAAACTCCGAATTAAAAAGAGCCTATCCCAAGTACCGCAACCGGAGAAATCCAAAATCCAAAACCAGCAGAACCTGGACACAAACACAAGAAAGTCATCGCCCCACCCGTCCCCGATCCACATATTCAACCTGCACAACCACCTCTCTTTCCCTCCAAACCCCAAAATCTCCCACCCCCTCACCACCCCTCAAACTCCGGCTATTAATACTGTTCTCCTCATCCTCACTAGCATGCCCTGCACTCCCTCCATACCCCCCACTTTCACTACCTCCCCTATTCTCCCCTCGATTCCCCTCCTTCCCACTGGTACTATAAACCCTCGTATGCAAATCACTCTCCCCCTTCGGTACGAGCTGCAAAGGCTCCTGACTAGTCCTCGGCTCCAACGTCCTAGAATACGTCGTACTCCTCTTCCTACTCGTTGAATGCGAGCGAGCACTACCCCAATTATGGACCTGTAAATTTCCTTCATCACCTCCGCGGTGTCCTTCGCGATCGCCTACGATGTCGAAATCAGGGATTCGAGGGGAACGGTGTTTTTTCGGGATAAATTTTGTATAGAATTTTGGTTCTTGGGAGGGGTTGTTGAGGGATTGAAAGGGGGAAGAGTGCGAGTGGGAGGGGGAGGAGAGTTCGTATTCTTGGAGGGTTATGCCGGCGTTTGCTTTTCCGGTTGTGAGGGAGGACCAGAAGGAGTGGGTTCGTGGGATTGTGGAAGTTATTAGGGAACTGTGGGTTACCATTCTGTGAGAGGTTGTGTTAGTAAGTGATCAGTGGAGGAGCGATGACGAGAGGGGGTGAAGGAAGAAGGTTGAAGGGGAGCGGAGGGGAGTAAATGCAAGATGAAGGGACGGGAAAGAGAAACGAGTGAAGGGTAAGGGGATGGATGGGTTTACGTACAGCATCCAGATTGATCGAGAGAGATTGACCCATGGTTGATCGGGATTCAAAACAGATCTGACGACTGAGAGTAATTCTCCAATAGCGATTAGTGATACCCTTGGTGAGGTTAGTTGTGACCTGATGGTTATTGAGGAATGAGGGACAACCCACGAAATTCTGGCCCCAAACAATACCATTACAGTTATCCTAGTATGTCTTGCGACATGTAAACCCCAGATTGTTGGTAGGATTCCCGTTGCTAAAATCGCATCGCTGATGATGTTGAAGGCGATGATCGGATATTGGAGATAGCCATGTGTGTTGCACTGTTCTGGAACGAATATCCATGGTTTGGCAACTCCACATTGAAAGGCGAGGGCGAAAAAGGAGAAGATACTCCAGAGGATGACCATGATGTATCCAAATTTGAAGCTTCGGGAGTCGCTTTGTGCTATTCGTTTTAACAGCATGATGACTGAGAATTTAGATGCTGTCATGGAAAGGATACTGGTGAGTTGGGCGACATAGATTAGCTGTTGATAGGTTAATTAGTCTATTTCCGAGTTATTTGACATTGGAGAGGAATTGTTAATATGATGAAAGAATGTTGACTTACTTTATAATAAGAATCCAGTTCTTGTGTGGTGATAACTTCAATATGCTTCCCAAGCCCAACTAGAACAGCTCTGTATATACATATCGACGATGCACTTCCTAGAAACTAGATGATGTCAATTAATATATTCTCCCCGCAAAATACGACATGCCCGTTGTGTATTTTGTCAAGTGGAAGAGTACTTACAGACGCCACATAGAAAAAGGCATCATCACGTTGGAATTCAACGCGCTGTTTGGATGCGACTATTGATCTAATCCCAGAGACTGATAATGAAATGATGATAGTACACAATGCTGCAATGACTGCTACTCCTCCATGATCCTCGCTCGTTAATCGAAAGAATGGCGGCAACTTCTCGTCCATGTTGGTAAGTTGTGAAGCACCTCCGTAGCGTCAAGTATCTGACTCTGTAGATATACAGATCTCGGCTTGAGGATCGTGCTACGCATGAAGAGAAAACCGAGGTGACGAACAAATGGTCATGTACAAGAAACCTGGGTCGTTCCGTAGCCGCTGCCGCAAGTCAAAGAGGAAAAGATGGCCATTGAGGAGGAAAGAATGAGATGTCAAGGACTGTACTGTCGAAGGCAGCACCATTTACCGGTCCGTGTTGAACTGATATCCAAAAATCCGCAATCAGACACCATCGAAGCCAATCGCTTCGTGAATATCATCGAATCAATCATGGATGATGGCCGCGGGTTGTACCCAGCCCCTGAAAAGAAAGCAAAGCAGCAACTCAGCTGCCGCGACCCCGGCTGGATACGGGAGTCCCTCATTCGATGATTTCCTGGGGTTGACCTGCTACACGGGGATTGCCCACGGGGCTCTGTTCCCATATCGCAGGGGCCAACGAAGTGCTATCTTGAAATAATGCATCGTTAAAAAAAAAGGGGATGGCATCACAACAAGGCGGATTACGGTATGAGACCTGAAACAGAAAAAGCAGACAACGCAGATAACTCCGGACAATTATCAGCGATGGAAGTGATAAAGTGGCTGAATCCCACTGAGCGAGAAAGGAGAAAAAGAATTGCCAATTGCCAATTCCCAAAGCTGGCAGTTGGTGACATGGGAGGCTCGAAAGAGGCACAGCAGTCGTTCTCCGGAAGTCTTCCGGGCACCACGGGCATGCCGGAAGCTTGATGAGCAGGCAGGTTCTGGGCACGTGAATATTGTTAATCGAAGTGCCCATTGTTATGAAAACACTTTCAGAATCTGTTCCGTAAGGAGAATTTCTATATCAGTAAGGAGAAAAGTGAGCTGTTTTGTGACAATTGTTTTGTTAGCATTCGTCTAAGTGTCTTAGTTAAAGGCTCGATTGGGTCGAATTAAGGTTGATCCTGGACACGTGACAACCTTAAATCGACGATCGAGATCAGCGATCCTTTTTCAACAACCGCGTTGAAGCAACACCAACCACGATCTCCGGTGTGACAAGTGTGGCCTTCTTTCCTTATCCTTTCATCAATAATACGGAGTGATTTTCGCCAGAATCGCCACGTCCATTAACCTACCATTTGCCCGAAGCACTTCTTGTTTCGCGGCCGCGAGAGGGGAATGCTGATCGTTGCTTGCCTGCTTTCCTTTCCATTTCTTTTTCAGTTTATCTTCCGCGTGGGGGTGTGTTGACTTTGCCGCAAATATCAAAATGCAACCTAAATATTGGGCCCGGTAACGTATGGTAGCAAAGCATAAAAGCCAAATGTGACATTGTTCCCTTGGCCGGCCAGTTATGCCTGCATTTGCAGCAAACCCCCTGGCCTTCCCGATGCACCCCTACGAGACGTAGCCGAGCAAGCTTTCTCCAGAGTTGGAGAAGCTCTCCCAGGCTGTTGCGGGCTGTTGCCAAAGACATGGAAAACTCCACACCGCCGCTAAAGAAACGGCTGCTGCAATTCTGCCAGCCTCCGGAGTGAGACTCCAGAGTAGCTTCTAGCTCCGGTTGTTAATTAAAATAGCGTCGCGTTGTGGTTGAACCAGCGATATCAAGCTTCTCAGTAAACCAAGCTTCAGAGCCCTCTTTCTTTCGCTGGCGATCGACCTCTCTGTTTACCCGTTTATCGATAGCTACACTATCGTACTGAGACAGCCAACCTTGTTCTTGTACTTCCTTCCATCTTTGAGTCGCAATGGAGACAGACTACAAGACAGAGAACGTTCTTACCGTTCAAGATGTCGAAGAAAACAAGGGGAGTAATAGCTCCCTCGATGGGCCGAAACCCTCCAAGCAATCAGAAGAAAGCGGCGGAGCTGGTGTTCTTGAGGTATGTTCTCTCTTGCATGCGCTATTAGAACGATTAACTCAGATTCTATAGCGCTATATCAATCCCGCTGCGATTATAAACTTTGGATTTACACTTCAGGCTGCTTGGGAAGCTTCGGCGTCTTCAATCCAGTTCAGTTTGCTTAATGGTGGCCCAGCCTCTCTGGTTTATGGCAGTATAGTGGCCGGAATTGGCTCGACGGCCATTGCCACCTCACTGGCTGAGATGGCCTCACTGTAATTCAATCATACCCGAAGGACATTTGCGAATGCTAATTGAAAATAGCGATCCAGTTGTTGGAGCGCAATATCGATGGTCTGCAGCATTTGCGCCGAGTAACCCCGCATTCTGGGGACTCTTCCAAGGGTAAGAATTCTTTTCCATCTTCACGTAAATGCGCCGAGGGCTAACGAATAACAGATGGATTACTGTATGGGCGTGGATCACAGTGACAGCAGCTAGTCCAGCTTACCTATCGAACATTGTAACCGGTCTTGTTATATTCAACTACCCAGAATACGAACCTCAGCGATGGCATGGAACACTTATAATGTGGGCATTCGTTATATTGCCAGTTGTGTGGAACTTTTGGTTTCGGAAGATGTTAAACACGCTGGAGATGATAGGAGGGATCTGCCATGTTCTCTTCTTCATTGTGTCACTTGTCACTTTGATCGTGCTGGCTGAACGTAGCACAGCCAGCTTTGTGTTCAACAATCTTTGGAACAGTTATTCTGGGTGGGAGAACCCTGGAGTAGCTTTCAGTCTCGGGATCATTACTGTGACCTTTCCTATCACCTCATTTGACGGAGTTCTCCACATGAGTAAGCGTCCCTTTAAATTTCTGGTCGCAATATGCTAATAATTTTGTAGGTGATGAAGTCAAAGGTGCGAAGACACAAGTTCCTCACTCCATGATCATGGCAGTTGTCTTGAACAGCATTATGCAATTTGCATTTATGGTCGCAGTAATGTTCTGCATTGGAGACGTCGATCAAGTCACTAATACGCCCACTCTTCTCCCAATCATTGAGGTATACTACCAAGCTACCAAGTCCAAGCCTGCGACCAACATCCTTGTGGTTATGATCGCATTTATCCTCTTCATTTCCCTCTTCAATATCTTTGCCTCAGTCTCCAGATTGACGTGGGCATTTGCGCGAGACAACGGCTTGCCATTTTCGAAAACTTTCTCCTACGTTCACCCTACTCTCAAGATCCCAATCAACTCACTTCTACTTGTTGGATTCATCTGTTGTCTTCTGGCAATCATCAACATTGCCTCCTCGACCGCTTTCAACGCCCTCATATCTCTTCCAACAATCGCATTATACATTTCGTACTTCATACCAATTTTGTTCCTTGTCATCAGGAAGCTACAAAATCGTCACCCAGCATACGGGCCATTCAAACTTGGTCGTTGGGGACTCCCAATTAACCTGTTCTCACTGGTATACATTATTTACATTATCGTCTTCTTGCCATTCCCAAGCATGAGGCCAGTTACTGCTCTCAACATGAATTATGCAGGGCCTCTTGTGGGAGCAGTAATTCTCATTGCTCTGGGCGACTGGTTTATATCTGGGAAAAAGAGATTTTCAGTTCCTATTGCTCGGGCTACGAAAGGTGATGAGTGAAGGGGGTTTTTAATGTTGCAAGAATTATGTGGAATGATGAAATGAAGGGATGGAAATGATTGGGTATACGAAGGGATGGGCTGTATTCAAAAAGGCGTAGACAATAGATCCTCCCGTACGTATTACAAGTGATATAATACTATCATGCAAAGTCCAGAGCGCACTACGCCTCCGTTCCCAGTACGGGAAATAACGAAATTCTCAAACCTTAGTTTCTTTTTCCTCGGGGGATAACCAGCCTCAAGGAAAACCAGATAAGGATTTCCCCGCATCTGTGAGTCAAGTATGAACTGGAAGTAGCACTGACTAGCGCAGAATAGCACAGAGTATGTGCTATGTGACGGAGCTTATTAGATATGCATGTGCACTAGTGTGCACGCCTTTTCGGC